>PQWD01002093.1:0-38568 GCA_019425675.1 Leucinodes orbonalis | reverse complement strand
CAACATTGAAAGTGGGATTGCTAAAGTACTTGCACAATTAACTAATAATAGTGGGTGTATATTATCAGGCCCTACAGCTTTTGTTGTATCAAGGTTTTTTAATTTGGTCTTAACTTCTTCAAGACTAAATTGCATAGAGCCTACTAAGTCGATTGTGTTAGTATTAGTTTTTGATTGCGAACCTTTGATATTATTCATGTCCATATAGGCACCGTCATTATCTGATTCATAAACTGAAGAAAAATAGGCCGCAAACATGTCAGGGATTCGTTTTGGGGAGTCATGGTCATCATGAGACATCATATTACTTGGAAAGGTTGAAGTATTTTTTCTCATGTTTTTTATATGTGCCCAGAAATGCTTCGGGTTTCTCTTTATTTCATGTTCAATCGATTTTATGTAGTTATTGTAGCAATCTTTAATCATTTTATTACAGTCATTACGTAAATATTCAAATTCTAACTTATCTAGGGGATTTTTGTATTTTTTATATTTCTTGTGATATTTTAATTTTTTCCTTAGTAGAATTATCAATTGAGATGAAAACCAGACAGGATAAGTCCCTTGGCTTTTTTTGCTTTTAGGAACATTCTTTGTAATGGAATTGTGTAATATTGTATATAGCCTGTCTAACATTTCATTAACATTACTACATGTACCTAATTCCGCCATCCAATTAACCGATTCAAGATCGGAATTGATTGCAATGTAATCGCCTTTATAGAAATTTAAACGTTGAATTGGTACCGTTTTCTTATGGAATTCTATGTGACTTTTTAATTTAATTGAAAGTGCGGGATGAAATTTATCTATATCTCTTATGGGTTGGTGACTTTCTTTAACTTCTAACACTTCTTTATTGCATAATAATAAATCAAGGATCTTATTATTTTTATTTGTAATATTATTGAACTGTTTAAAACCATTGAACTCTATAAAATCGACAAAATTACACAACAGTTCACAGCTATCATATTCCGTTGGAGTTAAACTAAACGATTCATCATTGTTATCTTTTTGCCAAACAATACTACTAAGGTTAAAGTCTCCTGCAATTACTGTGCATATTTCTTCTGAATACGTTTGTAGGTTATGATTAACTTTATCTATAAATAAAGCCAACCCTTTGCTAGTAACAGGAGGCGGTAAATAAACAGCACAGATGTTCACTTTAGATGATCTTTTGGAACTTGAGTATACTGAAACCCATAGATCTTCACAATCACTTTCATATTCCAATAAGCGTACCGAATTTAATTGTTTTTTTACTGCTATTAATACACCACCACCCCTTTTTTTGTTTGATGTAGATGTTTCCCTATCTCGCCTGTATACATTGTAACCATTTTCAAAAAATTCACAGTCATAGCATCCCTTATTAAGCCAAGTTTCTGTTAATATATAGATATCGTAAGTGTTATTAACTATTTGATGGCGTACTTCCGTTGCATTAGTGTTTAGCCCTCTTACATTTTGGTAATAAACGCTTAAATTATCAAAGGACATACGTATAAAAAATAATAAAAAAAATATTAAGAAAAATATTTCAAAATAATAATAAAGAATATAAAACCAAGAAATGAGAAGGAAAAAGAAAGGCTTATCCTGATAAGTTTAACAAATCTTCGGTACTTTTAATCAAAACGTACTCTGACGTTTCGGTTTTCCTCATGAACACTCTTCCTGACTTTACCCAAACAAATTTGTAGTTGAGCTCCTTTGCCCTTATTCTAGCCGCTGCGTGTATTGATTTTTGAATAGGCGAAAGATGTTCTACGACAAATACCGGTCTCTTATCTCCTCCAATTCCTATATGAGTGGTATTGAGTTTATCTGTTAAACACTTCGATTTTTATTAAATCTAATAGTCGAGGCCAAAAAGTTGTCTCTTGATCGTTGAGCGTTGAATTTTACTACAATTGATCTGGGTCGTTTACTATCGTTGTTTATTTTGGCAATTCTTGTGCACAATTGTATTTCGCTTTCTTCCAGTTTGTATCCGGTAGTTGTTGCAATTTGTTTAACTATAGTGTTTAGGTTTTCTGACTTATGTTCTGGGATGTTTTGAATCTCGATATTATTAGTTCGGGAGTGTTGTTCCATACGGGATATTCTTATATTTAAATCAGCAACTGCGTTCTTTAGAGCTGTGTTTTCAGATTCTAATGTAACTATATGTTTTTTATTACTCTTGACTTCCTCTCTTATCTCTTCCTGATGTAACTCAATAGTTTTTAAAGACTCCGTTATTAAATTGAAACGATCGAGTACTTGTTCAGTCTTTAAATCGAAGTCGTTTAAAATACTAGTCTTAAAATTATTTAACACTATTTCAAATTCTTCTTTGATGATTTGCCGGATATTTTCAGTATTTATTGTGGTTTTCTTTTGTGAAGGGGTACTGCCCCGTTTAGAGTTAACATTTGATGATGAGTTTTCATTCAGCAGCTGTTCTTTAGGTTGTAGGATTATTGAAGATCTTATTGAGGTGTTGGTATAACCTGACTTCGGTAATTTGTTGAGACAGGATGGGCACTTAAAGTTTACTATGAATTCTTCTGACAGCTCCTTTAAAGATTTATGTATATTAATACAGTCCAGGTGATATTTGTACTTACAAGAAAGACAGCATAAATTGTTAAGAGAAGACGTGACCCTTTTACAGCATCCAAAATTTAATTTTGCTTGTGACATTTTACTCTCGATATGAAGTAGGACGGAGAAGCACAAATACTTGCACGATACAACGGTGCACAGTTTTGCCACAGTGTAGAATGAAACGAGGCACGGCAGACAAGTATACTGGAACGTTTGAATGAAGCTTAGCGTAGCGTAGCAACAGCGTGAAGCGTCGCGTTCGCTTCTAACAAATATCCGTTAGGTTTTCAAATTTACACTGAATTTACTTCGCACTTTATTATCACTAATTATTTAATACTCTCAACGTGAATGCAGCTAGAAATTTTGATAGACTACCAGAAAATGTCAATTTCACTTCTTAATAATTAATATAACCTGTTTTTATAATAAAAAAATACGGAGAGATTGACAACACGACTTGGTTGAACGAGCGCGAGCGCGCGAGAAAAAATATGACTTCTATAATTAAAACTCTAGTCTAGTCTCTAGTAGAAAGCAATTTGCAGAACTGCCTGAAGCTTTCGCGATTTACATACATTGAATAAGCACCAATTTTACGAATTGAATCGCGTATACTTATTGACTTGAATCAGAAATGCAGCTCATACACTCATCTGGACTAGAAACCGTCGCTCATGCGGAGGAGGTACCAGAGCCTCGTTCGCTATTTCGTAGGTTACTCACTAGAAGTTGGGATTGGCTTGGATAGCTTAATTTTTAGACCAGAATACATGTGTAGCATACGTGCCTAAAATCCAAGTTGAGCTGTCTAAAGCCAGATAAGAAAGAAACATTGATCACTTACGCATCATTAGCTCCGACTAGAAACCTTCTTTCAAGCGCCAATGCTTCGCTGACCGCGCGCCGCAAGTCGCTCGGTACTGATTGTGTGTTGTCGTCTGACTTGCTTTTCTGTGCTCGGATTTGTACTGCTGATACCGCCACCAAAAGCAATAGACTTCGTTTTAACCTGTTAACAAAAAGTAATGTGTCCAAAAATGGTCTATGACTTAATTTTTTCCTGTAATGTAAGTTAGGGGAATGTTTCGGCACGCATGGGATATTTTGAGCGAGACTACGGCCTTACAGAAAAAAATGTTTTTTTTTTCGGAATTACTTATTGCCAACGACCACTAACTGTATCTATCTGGCCGCAGATGGACATCACACCTTCACCGTACAATCGGCGAGTAGATGGCTCTCTGCCTAAAAAAATTATGCATCGAAGCTAAGGACATCTTATAGTGGGACGCGAACCTCGGCTTAGAGCGTAATTAGGGGGCTAGGTAACCTAGTATATATTTGGGGAGAAAAGTGACCGGGCACGCGCCGGTAACTCGAATAGGGATTGTCGAACCTATTGGGACCGCGACGAAGGCCCCCACTGGGGGTGTAACACCGGTGTGAAATAATGCTTTGCGTTGTGTTTCGCGCAGTGAGTGACTGGAGGTTCAAACCCCTCTTCTCCTATCCCTATTTTTCCTTTTCTCTAGTGAAAGGTTGGCAACGCAATAATTACTCATTTTGAGTTGCCAGTGTCCATGGGTCATCGCTTTTCAAAAAGTGTACCCGTCTTGTTGTCTACTTATGAATAAGTAACTTATTTTTTAAACTGCTGTTGTTTTTTTCATTTGAAGAACATACGAAATCACGGCAGTTTTTCAATTTATTACTAAATTAGGAGCTATTATATATTACCCTATTTCTTTAAAGAAAAAAGAAATAACATTCACTGACATTCACACAGCGCTATCTAATTATTAGCATTGTTTGTATCTGTTACCGGAAATCTGTATAATCCAGTATTGTATACACAGACATCTCATTGGGATATCTTTGTTTGTATACATTACCTAATAATAAAATTTCAGATCTTTTTTCTCACAAGCAGATTCTTTGCCTGCTTAAGTTCTTCTTTTAAAATAACTTTGTGTAGTATCCGGTAAGTCCAATGTTGCTCTAAAGGCATTCGCAGATTTATCTTTGTTTATTTTTTTCGAAATAAGGCAAGAGTTCTACAACAGTGTCTACAACACTCGCATTTGTCTTGCAATTGGTAAATTTTATTATTTGTCATAAGTATTAAAGATCAGATAAAATAAATTGCCTCTCTAATTAATTTAATAATAAAGAATTGTATGTTTCATGACTATGATTTCTTGCGTAAAATATTTGTATTTTATTATTAGGCTAAATTCATATCAAAAACCAGTTTTCGTTGTTATTCTCTAAAGTTAATTGTTTGAAAGGTGATTGATGACTTTAGGGTTATATTAATATTTATTAAGGCAATATATCATTGTTTCGATGAGCCAAAAGCTAGATTGCTTGAATTTATCTTATGACTGATTAATTTAAGACAAGTTTTTTATCGCGTCCAAAAATAAAGTGTATAGGGCCATTGACTTTAGAGCGGGCTAAGTAAAAAAGAAAGAAAGAAATAGTTTGTATATATCAAATAATTTATCGGTTACTTATTAGACTTTACGTGGTTTACAAACATATTTAATGAGTTAATAGATTAATTTCACCTATTATGCTAAAATTATAATTACATAAAACCTTTGAACCCGGAATCTTAGGTACACAGCTCAACCACTTAATCAATCGATCTTCACCAGCGATTTAATATTTCCTATTTTGCAGACTAGACTCGTAATAACTATAGGTATATATAAGTCCATATGATAGAATTCAATACCGGAATGAATTAACTATGTATGTGCAGCCATATAAAGATGTAGGAAGGTGTATCCAACCACAAGTTTACCAGTGACCGCAATGCTTTCGTTTTTATCTGATCTCTTTTGACATTGCCGTTGCATTTGCTGCTTTCTCACCTATGTCAATGACATTGGACAAAAACTAAATTGTAAGACAAAGATACGTTGTCGCACAGAACTGTACAGAAGTTGGCGTAACTTTGACCTTTATAACAACAGTTTTAACCGTGATTTGTAGAAACACTTCCAAGGCTGTGTATTTGGATTATTTTATGGAATACAATGAGCTTATAATTGTTGTTATTGCTTAGTTACCAAGCAGTTGGCTTGGTTGGCGTTCCTTCTGGTACATTATCCATAACTATTCATGTGGTGCAATGGAGGAGCACTGTTTTTTATATGTTTATATTTACAAAAATTAAAAGTTAGACCCGTAGTTTAGTTTGTATGTTAAAGGATAGGTAAGTAAAGGTTTGGATTGAGTGGACGCCATGTGAGTGCTTAGAGATATTCACTAGGATGATGAAAGAAATTTAAAAAAATACAACGCTCCGAATCCTTAATTTCTTGTAATTACTAAAATACAAATGTATGTTTCAATTTCGCGCTTGGGACATTGTTTATTATATACTTGTAAGCACACAACACCTTTTTGGTCATTGCTCTTTTTTGGTCTCCGTAGAACAGTTGTACGTTGGGTTTCTCAAAATAATAAAAATAAGTTTACTGTGTAAAGTGATGTTTTTGTCCACACAAGCTAACATATTGAGCTACATAAAAGATAAATTATCTTGTACATAGATACATACACTATATTACATAATAGGTCGTTTTGAAAGATATAAATGGTCAGGGCTAAAAATAGTAGCTCAAAATTCTGGTTATCTGAAATTTGAATGCTGAAAAAATTCGGACGTCCATAATTCGGATAAGCAATCTCTTAGGGCTATCCTTTTCGTGATTATATTCATGCTATGTTACATGAGTAAAGATATGTTAATATAGATTACACATGGGAAGCAATGAACTCTACATAGACGAGATGCTTCGATATCCATAGTTATATCATTATAGTAACAGCTGAATTTTTTCCTTTCAAAACCGGGAAGCAAGTATACTTTTTTAAACTGGGAATTTTAAAAGTGATGAAGTTAATTTGTTTGACATTTTGAATTGCAAACGATACTAGGCAATTTTAGCTCGCCAAAACACAGAGTCACGGTCAGTTAGTTAAAACCGGTGAAGGTGATACTGCTGAAGCCATTAAACAAGAATGAAAGTAAAAAAGCCATCCCACCTGAGAAAATACCTAATTTGCACAACAATTCATTGCGTTTTGAAGAAACTCGGGCGCGGTTTCACCATTCAAGTCTGTAGGCAAACGGTTCTAAAATTAAGATTATTTAAGTGAAAACATACTATATTGTGACAACAGGTTGTCAGTTACTTTTATTTATTATTAACATATTGCTCAAAAGAAGTCAAGTTTCCAATCAAGAGCTCCAATTCTAATTGAAACAATACAACCATACAATAAGCAGTTAAAGTATGTATATGTAGTATTTAAGCACACTATTTTAAGATATTTGGGATAAGGTTGGTGTACTGTCTTTTAGCTAAATGTGTCCTTTAATTTTCTATTTAATTCTGTTCTTTCTCTAAATGGAACTGTTACAGGGATGTAACAGAGTTACCCCATAGCCATTCTAAAGCGGGCTGTGTAAGTACCTAATTCTAACCTGTATTATCCACTATAACAGTTATAATTTTCACACTTTTAGAGTAGCTGTATTCCTATGACGTTGTAGGTGTAAGGGTCTGTACCCTTCGGACCGGAACTCACCTACAACATCACAGATTTAATTGCACGGTAATATTTTAAAAAGTACCAAAACATGTATTTTTCCATAGATATTGTTAGAATACATATAAATTCTAAATCTCTTAAAGACAGCTAAGTGATTACTTTCAGCCTTTAAATAATGTGAATAGCACAAAATAGATCCGTAAAGCATTCAAGTTCCACTGAACATAAAATGTCTAGTTTATACTTTCATATTTTAATAAAAAAGACTTTAAACAGGATTTCATGTTTTACAGTCCGTGAAAGGATGTTAATATATCGGTTTAAACAAAAGTTCCTACAGTTTTGTTTAGTTTACAAATGGTAATACAATTAATGGCAATAAGAGATCGTCGCATCGAATGACAGACGTTCTACCTTACCATCAGGTAAACTGATAGTCGTTCCTTTTAGGACAAACAGAATGGGAGTCTCATTATTCAAAATCACTCGTGTTTATTTGTTAGTTAGTAAATAAACCATTTTTTTTAAGAACAAACTATTTTTTTTTAAATTTAATATCCAACTAAATCTGACAAAAAGTTGATACTTGAATAGAGTAATTATCACTTTCCAAGTGTGAGAAATTAAAAACTGTCTAGTTGTAATTATGAAATCACATTATCTTGAGAATCTTTTAGCATTAACGGAAATGATTTCATATCTTTTGGACATTTATTAGGTAAAGTCAAAATTATATGACTAAATATTGTTTTGAGATTTCGAGACATACGATTTCGAGGTCCCGAGACCCCATTGAAAGAAAGTAATATTTTTATTGAAGAGTCGCCAATAGGATCACGTAATTTTTTCAGACCTAACATGAGGCCAAGTTAGAATATCATTAATAGAGTCTATCTAGCTATTGGGCATATCATAGTATTGAGATTTAAGTATTGGAGAGCCAAAATTCGGCACGAATAGAACGATACTACTACAGTCTCACAGAAAACTGAAGTAAAATATCGCTCTAAATTACGTTTTCCTGAGGTTTATTTTTTTTTGTGCTTATTTATGTAATAAATAAAATAACATCGGTCTACTTCACCTGCTCTCGGGGCATAATGCTGAATGGCGAATGAGGCTTTAGCGGTCGATCAAAATATCACTACAATAATGTTGGTTTGTTATCAAATGTTCTGTATACATCATGCGCTCTCTACTATTTATTAGACCTAGTGTTCAATGTCAGTGTAATGATAAAAAAAACTTTACAGCCTCGATAATTTTGACATTAGCCAAGCGAAAGTGCGTTACTTCGGCAATAGCACGTGACTACTGCCTCAGTGCCCAAACGGTAGTGTCGGCCTATATTTGTCAAGGTTTAAGTGGCGAAACTCCATCAAAAACGGAGTACTGGATATAAATGCAATAAACAACCCTTATTTGACAACCGATTTGGCGCGTTGGTTAAAAAGAACCTTAGCTACTATGAAATGACAATTGCAAATATACCTTGTTTATCATCATCATTACAGCCTAAAATTTCCACTGCTGAACGAAGGTCTCCCTTAATGATTTTCACACGGGCCGATCCCTAGCAGTTAAGGTGGCGGGTAGCAGACATCCATCTGCTACCCGCCACCTTAACCAGGTTATCCGTCCATCTGGTTGGGGGTCAGCCTACGCTTCGTTTTCCGTTACGTGACGCCACGTAATGGATAATCTTTTTAACATAATGTTAAAAAACTTATGAAAAGGGTTCAAGGGTCCCTTACCCTTAGTTTATGCTTTTATAAGCATAAGTTTCGGGACAGAACTGATATTATGACGAAGCCTAACGTACGTACGTAACGTACGACAATACTACTAACAAAATAATAAGAATTAGTGTTTTTATTTTATCTGTGATAATAATACTTAAGGCTAAAACAAAAAAATACATAAAGCAAACTTTTCTAGTGCAGGGTGTTAAGCAGTAGAGAATGCCCCTCGCTTTAAAAAATTTGTCATTGTGTCAGTTCTATTTTATGTTTTATACTTACTAGGGGTAGTTCTTTGCAATATATGTATGTATTTGCATAGAGTTTTATAAACGTTTTCATTTCGAAATAGAATTAAAAAACATACACTGGTGGTATGGCTATACAAAAAAAACTTATCGCTAACCACCGGGTGGGCAGTCTGCTGTGGCTTTAATATAAAAATAAATAAATAAAGCTAACGAGCTTACCTTAATATTTAAGGTTATCATCACGACCCTTACTGTCTTGGCCAATATCGCTCCTAACCACGCAATCAGTCCGATCAACTACCATAAAATTTAATAAAACCACGCTCCAGTGAGCACGCAAAAGCTAGTTAAATATATTTATATGTAATTAAAAGACCCTAAATCCAAGAACTGGCAATCATTTAACATTTGAGGTAGCTTTGATGGCATTTTTGGTTTTATTCATCCTCTGTTATCGTCCTATACGAGTTCAGAAACCTCATTGTTCATGATAGCAGGAAAAGATGAAACAACTTAAACCTGTTTAACTGGCTAATATGTTATGTAGTAAAATGTGCATAAGTTAGTAGTATTATAAGAAATTAAAACTAAACATTGAAATATCCACATGTATATTTCTGCGATGAAATACTTGTATTTAAGTATATTGATAAAAATGTGTATCAAGTTGTCTATGGCGTCTCAATGCAGGGCACAGGCCTTCCCATGTTGCATGACTATGGCAAGATCAGGTCATAAGTCTACACGCATTCTAATTGTAGAATGGTGTGTTATATCTACCATTCTAAGCTTGTAGCCGAGATCAATGGTTTTCTATGTTGGAGGTTATTTAAATCCTTGACATAATATTTTTCGACCATCAGATGACTGATCATTACTGATGTAGCTTGATTTATGCGACCACCATCCCAACGCGCTAGCCGCTACGCCATCGATATAACTTAAAGGGCTTACATGAAGATGACATTAATGATATGAAATTCATATATTTAAAAGATTCCTGACTGGAAACTCAGCGAACTGTCAACTTTAAAGTAAGTTAAAACTGTATTGTTAAGAGATTTTGAACTTTGGAAAAATGTTCATTTACTCAGCCCTGTTTATTATGTAGCTGTAACCTTTCGCAGTCCACTGCTGGACAGGTCCATCATTTTGCACTAGAAAAGTGTTCCGCTCTCCTAAACCAGTTTCTACCAATAATGCTTCGACATTATTTCCCGGCATGGCTGTAAAGGCCATCTGCGGCCAATAACAGTGAATCTAGTCTGTTAAAAAAACATTTCTACGCTCTTCAGATGAATGAATGATAAATGGATCGTTAAGGAATTAACAATTCGCTAATAAGTTTTGAACTATCAATATAACTTATGCATCCTGCCGATTAGTTAACCACTGGTAACTTACATAACTAAGTATAGTTGATAAAGATTCCTACGATAGTTGGTAAAAATTTTGATACTGTATTTTTAGTAAAACTCGTATAGTTGTGTTTAAATCCGGTTTTTTATAATAAATAGTTAAGACTGTTATTCATTCTATATAAGACAAAAACTTGTGTTTGTATCTACAAACAAAAAAGCTAAATTAAGAATCCAGTTACAGTTTTCTTAATTGTAGCAATACAATACACGTGGAGATAAATCGTATAATAGAACATTGATGATTATACTTGTAGCCATTCTACTATTGTAACTCATAAATCACTAGTAAAAATAAATAAAAAACATTTCCATGATAAACCAGTTTAAAACCAGAAAAAGGGTAACTACTCGTATATATAACAATATACAATTGAATAAGTCCTTAGTAACTGACCATATTATGATAAAAAGGAAAAAGTGGCGTACAAACGGACCATTAATTCTAAATTCAAATGTGGATGAACGAAAAAGAAACAAAATGATCTAATTCAGTCGCGTCCGCGAATCGGAACAACAAAAAGCAGAATCGCGCGGGTGACCTCACTAGCCGGACACCGGTCGACCTTTGCGTACCGGTATGCCACAGATAACATCCTGCATGCTTCTTCAAAACGTGTGAGAGAGCGTGTGCTTTGTAAAGCTACATTCACACATAAAGTCGCATTTATTAACTGCCTTCGTGGTTTTGTGGTCTGAGCGTTGAGTCTAAATTACTGCGTGATCCGTGGGTCGTGAGTTCAAACACTCATGAATTTGAGTAAAACGTTAAAACGCTTGCGATTTTGATATTATTATTAGAACTAAACTGGACAACAGTTGTGGTAATAGGTACTTGTTCACTTGAAGTGAGTCATATATTTGTATCCATACGTACAGTTTAACCCCTCGAAGACATACATTTGCGTGTTTACCGCTATTAAATTAAGAAGGGCGTTTTTTTATTTAATGTCGCCTAAATTTGATTACATTCAGCAACAGCAACGAAACAATACAAAATACATATATTATAACAGGTAGCCAATTAAAGGTCCTCGCAAATAAAAAGTAACAGGTTCCCATAGAGATAATTTACTAACTGTCCCTCTGAATGCAAATTATTTTTTTCATTTAAGGTTAAACAATTGTTAGGATTGCATAGATGTAGTATTCGCACGCGAACAGTTCCGTATGCGCGTACGCTGTGATGTAACACGCTGTTTACGTTTGATGCGGGTCTTGAGCAACTTCGTCACGTGAGTTGTTAGAGGGGGTGCCCGATTTGCCAATAGGCTTGTTAAGTACATATATATTTTTATGAAATACGTTAGCAAAGCAAACAAACAGCACTTCTGATGGTAAATTATGCCACACAGCAGTACGAGGCAAGGTTTACTTCCATGCTTTATGGTATTTATCAATATTGCTGGTCAATGTTAGTTATTAGTTTACTTACGCTACTTTTCGCCGGTAGAGGCAATGTCTTAGTTTATTTCTGTCTGTCCAGGTAATATCTGAAATGAGTATACCGATTTGGACAGGACTTTTTTGTCAAGTTGCTAATGCAATAAGGAAAAACAAGGTGGCTTTTATTTTAGAAAAAACTTCTTATTTTAGGAAAGTACCACGCGGAGCATGGCTCCAAATTTCACAATAAGTGGCAACTTCTTAAAAATACTAAATTAATTAATTAAATTTTAGGTTTTTTAGTAGAGCTTTGAAAGCTATCGATAACATATTGTTAAAAATAGCAATAACCAAATGACTCGTACTAAGTCTATAAATACAATTCCGTATGCAATTTTAATTACTGTTGCAATTGAAATTTCCCATTTATATGCAGATCACTTTAGAATCTTCCTATGCCTGCAGATATCTATTAATGTCCTTGTTTTAAAATTAATATTGCCAAGACTCGGCTAGTTCTTTATAGAAGCCGCATTCCAAAAGGGGCCAAGTTACCTGGTTGACCATGTCAAGGTTTGAAAGTATCGCAAAGTTCAATTCACCGACAGCATTGTTGAACAGCATGTTTATTTTAATTATTAGGCGGAAATGACCAAGACTATTGATTTGCTACGCTCGATCGCTGTTTACTATCAGGCTAGGCTTGTCGCGAATATTATGCAGTGCGAGTATTATTGAGAATATATTTTATCGGCGGTAGAAGCGGCTCATTTTGAAGGAGTGTTTTTCAAAATATTTTTTAGGTATGGGACGACCCATTTTCTCGCTTGCCTATCTACAAATAAGTGTGATATAAAGTGATAACGTCATATATGGGCTCTCGGATGAAGAGAAGTGTTGTAGTATGGGGTGTCTGTGTATATTTTGAGTCACTTAAATTTATTTATGTAATAATGGTCAATGTTAGCAACGTGATACCGTTATTAAAAACTTATGTTATGGTGCGAGTGGGAAGACCAGTGTTATGTGAGCCAAGATTCCTTAGCGATGCTTTATGAACCTCCTTTTAGCAAAAATCTTAATCTTAAAAATAAGTTAAGAATGCTCAGCTTTATATGCATGTGAAAAATGTGAATGTATTAATATTTGATTCCATAAAGTGTACCATATTTTTATTTCACCTGCAAGGTGTCATAAAAGTTAACTAATGGTACAAGAAGGTAACGAGTCGAACACCTATTACGCTTATTGTCATTTTGAAAAAAAGCTGGCTATATTACCTATATCTATAAAAATATAATTATATAAATGTATACTTCTTCTGTATCGAAATAAATGCGCCTCGAATACATTAGTACTCCATTTTAAAGTTGGCAACCCTAAATAAAGCTAATCCGCCGTGCAGTTGCACGTAATAGTAGAATATCATCGAACTGCTAACACCCTTTGTTATAATTAGTTATTTATGTTAAAATTGAGTTTTAAATTCATTGTTTTAAGGTTGCTTTTACGGTCCGATTAATCTGAGTCCGCGGCTGGAGTGTAACTTATGGCAATTAAGCCGGGTCTTGGTGTAGCAAGAAGCTTGCGAAAACCACGCTGGAGCTAGGGAAAAACGATTACTTAACCGTGCACAATGCTGTCTTTGGAGGTTTAGTCGTAAGTGCTATATATAGAAGCGAGAGTTCATTGTTTGTTGTAAGGCGTCTAGACGATTTGCCAAAATTCTGTTAGCAACAAAATATCATGTTGTTCATAGTAGTCTAAGTATCATTTTAAATTCTAACTTAATTATTAGTTTTATAGATTCAATTTAAGTATATGTTGCGGAAAGTTATTAACGGGTTTACAGTCATTAACCTACCCAATGAATTTTATTCTTACTCTCTGAACACCTGCTCATTCCTACAAGTATTTACTCGTATAAGTATGTAACCCAATATGCAGATAAATAGTTTAATGTTTATCCCCAAATAATAAGACCTTAGTCGAGGTATGATCAATAAAAATTCAAGTAAATTAGCCCTCAGGACTTAATTTCTCACCTAATACTGAAGAGGCAGTAACTGAAAGCCAGCGATGACTAGGAGCTTGTCGCCTGGGCCAGTATCAGCTGAGTGATCCTAGTCTAGTCCCAAACTAAGACTATTTTACCTGTAATATGGGTACTAAATCACGGGTAAACAGACCCACTTAAGTCTTTTTTTGTAAACACATACATATTATACATAGAAAACACCCAGACGAATACAAAGAAACATGTTCATGCACTCAAATGTTTGTAGGTACTGCCCGGGGATCGAACCCGAAACACTTGGGGGTAAGAGTCGATGTCTCAACCAATTACACCACATGGGTCGGCAAAATGTCACACATAGGTATTGACAAAATATCACTTATTTTGTAAGAGGCCTAGGCAATCCATAAGAAACAGCAAAAAATATGAAACGTACCTTAACAAACGGATTAGTAACTGATTAATACGCCTTAACGTTTAAATGTTTTGAAATATTCGGTCGTTAAAAACAGTCAACCAACGGAGGTTTGACATTTCCTATCCAATGAGGCTTGACCTTGCCGGCGATGTGTTTTTTTCACAAAAGTCAATACACTTTACTACCTGTTTAAGAGACATTATGACCCAACGTACCCTCGTTAACTATGATTATATTGTTTATTTTAAACTGCTCCAGGCGTGTACTTAATTTCTTATAATAGTTTTTTTGCTAATGTTCAATCTGAAGTTAATATTATGAACAATTTTGAGAAGTCAAACCTTCTTTTTTGCACGCCTTAAAGACTAGTTCAATGATGCTTGCAAATATAATTTTGCTTGTATTATTTAAAATAATTTGTTTAATTATTAGTCATTTTTACATGCTTTCAATATATGAATTTAATTTGATTTTATGAGTATGTAATCATATAAATCGATGACACTGATAAGACTGTCGGCATTAATTCACGGGTTGATTTCGTGTAAAATAAATTATTGGCAGACACGCTAATTTAAAAGGCAATACCTTAATGTATCTGCAACAAAGTATCCATGCAAATTATCTGAACGATCTCTAACTTTTATTAAGTAAACATTAGATGAAAAAAAAAAAAAGTGAGCTTTGAGTACGTAAGTTTATAAATTGTCTAAATACCATGATAAAAGATTAATGTTTCATGGTTAATTCTTATACTCCTCATATTAATCTCTCTCTCTCTCTCCTAACTCCCATTATTAATCTTCTCAACCTATCGCAGTCCATTGCTGAAATAGTCTCACCATTTTGCGCCAATATCCCGCAATAATAATATATGACTTCTTATAAAACCAGTTGTTTTTAACACACAGCAAACATAATTTGAAACTAAGGAAACACTATCACCTAGAAATCGAAAACCAGATTCTCTATAAACATGTTGGAAATAGGGCAAAAAGTATTTTCCTCACTACATTAGCACTTACTATAATCATCTTCTCGTGATCATACTTTCTCACGATGACATTATTGATTGGTAACTGTTTAAGACGCACCTAAGTACGAGAAACACATCATAATATTTCCAATTTTACTGAAAAAAGTCACCAACAATTTCTTTTTCAGGATATTTCTGCTCACACGAGAGATATATAATTATAACTATAATTAATATAACTATATATGAACTTTACTATTAATTCACATATATATTAGTGAATACTAGCTTCTCTTTTCTAACATACTGTAGATACGATATATTTGTAATAAAACATTTAGAGGTTTCTGGTATTAAAAAGAGCTGGTCAAATGCCGCTTATTTATTCACATGTGCAATTGTAGCTTAGTAATTATGTAAGTTTAAATTTTAAAATTCAGTAAACAACAGACAGAAACTAATATTGACAAAATATTATTTCGCATAAAATTATGCTTAAATAATGTAGAACTAATATCTCGGTGCCCATTCGTGTTGATATCATAGCATTTATTTTAAAATTAAACATAAAGGAAACGATCTGCTGTCTTAGTTTAGGTGTATGACGTATAAAAAAATAAAACTGAATGCAATCAATTACCTTTTAAAGTCTTAAACAAGTTCACATTGAGATGCCGTCGTCTTATATACATCACTCTTAAAGTATTCAATAAAAGAGCATTGAGTTACTGTCAGAGTACTAGAGCAGACAGAGTATTGCTTAAGCATCTTATTAATAAAAGCTGCATTTTTGTATAATGTCCATACAGTAGAAGTTTTATAATAATCGTCAATGTTGACTTATGATGGACGCATCGTAAAATTATATTACAAATATATATATATATGTACTTCAGCGAGAAAATTACGTTCGTCAGACAAACAGATGTAGAGGTTTGTATATAAAAAATGTTATTTTTTAGTAATAAACAAATGTATCGAGTATGTTAATGATTAACAATTACTACAGGAAGCATTATTTTGACTGCGTAATAAAACGGTGATCCGAGATTTTATCACTATTTAATAAAACGTATAGATTTTTTAAGTTGCAATATAAATATTTATGTTTAATATTGCTGTCGATGATGGTGACTGATTAATTGATATATTTAGATTCAGACAAACATTAGAACCAAATGTGTTTCCTTAAATCTTAACTGAATACTTTGAGTTTTTGAGAAAATGTATAAAGTGTATGTTTTAGTATTTCCTGTTATATTTTGGTTTATTGTAATCATAATAACTTACGAAGGAGAAGCTTGGTAAGTTAAACAACAACTGCAAATACACATATGATTAGAACTGATAACTATCTTTACATAAACCTACTTCCGATTCACGAATTTGAAACTTTTAAAACCTATTTAAACAATTAAAGATTAGACACCAAAATTTAACAATGCTGTGTTCATGTGTTTAAATGAAAAAAAAACAAGGCTGACCAGTAAAAAACGCACAATGTAGCTTTTTACAACTTTTAGTTTGTGATGTCTACATCACGACTCACTAAGCCGCAGTTAGTTGAATAGCAGTTTAATGGCCTATGAATGATAAGATACTATTTTATGATTATCTGTTATGGCCCCTGACCGGTGTATGGCCTTTCGGACATTGAAAAACCGTTTATCTAAGTTTGTGTTAAACTGAAACTGTCTGACTTTATAAATTAAAAGAAGTGGTTTACGATTGTACTTTTTACAAGTATTATACATACAATCAATAGTGTAGTACCCTTTTTTAGAGAGGTGTTTTTTTATTCTAGCTTTAAACATGTGTAATGGCAACTCTACAATATTTTGCGATACCTTATTAAACAAACTTATACATCTTCCTATAAAATATTTACCTATTTTATGTATATAGTCTCAAGTCCGGAACAGCAAGTTTTTTTTTATTCCCAGTATTAAAATTGTGTGACTCACAATTTTTCTTAAGTTGTTACAGTATGTACGCACATAAATTTAATTTTCATGAATATATTCAAATGCTACATTCACTACATTTATTTCTTTAAACTGTTCCTAAAGAGAGTCACGTGGTTTAAGGTTTAGATTGCTGTTTTTAGTAGACCATACGACATTACACTATGAAAATAACTAAAATAAACCAATCTTGCCGTTTTTACATCCTTAAGAGTTATCCTTAATATTAAAACCTTATTGAAGAATTAACGACCCATTACGCTATTGTGCAACATCTTCAAGTTATTCTCCAGAGTCATCATGATCAGTCTCGCGCATAGGTTTGACGACATCCAGCCCCCCAAAGCGGGTTCCTCAAAGGCTTCAGCACCATACATATCACATACGCTGCGGCAGACCATTATGTTTGGTGTTTGTGGACTATGACAAAGCCTTCGATTTGTTCGAGACTTGGGCTGTGATTCAATCCCTCCAACGGTGCCTGCCTTGACTACTGCTATATCGTATTGTTGAGATGTTTGTACGAGTCCGCTACTTTGTCAGGCCGAGCACATGAAGAGCTTACATAATCATTGGCACCGAGGAGTAAGACAAGGGGATGTAATTCATGTAATATCTCTGGATCTGATCACAGCTGCGTAAAAAGTTGCAGCTTTGTCCAAATGTCAATTAATTAAAAGACTTATTATATAAATTAGTGAAATAATAAAGGATGATAAAGGTAAAAATAAATAAAAGTGGGCGGGGGCGGGATTTCTCAATTTTTGCGTCACCCAAAAAAAATTGAAGATCCGGCGCGTCGAAACAAATGCGTGAATAATGAAATATAAAAACCATGTATGGCCCTTTTGACAAATATAAAATAAAAACACAAGCAACACAGATATCACAAAATAAAAATTAAATGAAGCAAAATAAAAATATCAAAGGCACCGCATCAGAAATAGCTTGAGCCATTTTATATATTTCAGGTTGAAATAATTTTCTTCATGTGCATAAGTTTTTCTAAAAAGCAATATTGTGATCGTAAGTTTTGTTAGTTTTTTAAATGCTTTGATATAAGTTTTGGAAAATGTTCTTAACATATTCATAATTTTCTATTTGTGCCTCTTAGCAAATCTTAAAAAAAATCTTAGTAAAAGTATTTAATGAAAGTGAGATTAAATAGAACACTGGGTTGTGACAATGACAATGACATTATTATAAACAATTGTACCTATGAGCTTACCGTAGAGTTTTGCATCCATGACCTAACCACTAAGTTATTAATGCAGCCGATCTATAGAATTACATAAAATCTTTGCATGCAAACCGATCCGCATAGCAGAAAGCATGTCCTAACCTCACACAGTTCCGTCTTTGTTTGTTTTACTAGGTCTGTTATAGCGTTGTAATTAACTCGTCGATAGTTTCAAAAGGTTGATTGGCCTCTAATTACTTCCTAACATGTGATCGTAGTCGTGACCTTTGCCAGGCACCGGGCCACTCATAGTTTGTACCTTTACTCGTGACGTAGTACAGTCAGTTATTCTTGTTTCGTTGGAACTGAAGTAGTTTATAAAAAGAGCATATTGATAATCATATTTTAAGCGAAATTCCTTGCTTAAGGATAAACCTGCAGCCTTGCATTCTTTATCTTTCTTTTGAGATTGAATTACACCCATTAGTACCCTGTATAATTTATGACACGTTATTTGCATTAACGCCTGTTGAGTTATTCAGCCAACGTTGAGAAAACTTGTTACCGGTTATCAGAACGAAGAAATCAAGTATATCTCGCATGCTTTGGAAAGAACGATGTTAGGCTACTTTTTTAAAAGTTCGAATACATTTTACTCTCGTGATGGGTTACGGCAGCTTGTTATTTTAACTTCCATACAGATAGCCGGTGTCTGCAGTCATATGTTTCAAGTAAATTGTTTGGTAATTTGTATTAGATTGTAATAATTAAATTGTTTCATATTGTAAATTGTGGCTTCATATCCATAAGAAATACAAGTACATGCTTACAATATAGATTGTAGGATTGTAGTTTTTGTAAACATGCATTCAACAAGCTAATCTGGGGCACGGGAGTGACCCCGTAAGACGAGCCAAGTGAAAGCGAAGAGCATACCTAAGTTTCTCGAAGTGTTTCGTCGTATTTTTGAACTCTCATAGAGTTTTCCGATGTACCAGATAGTCATTCTCAGATCTAATGTCGACAAATAAACTAATTAAACTTACAGTCTCAAGAGAATAGCTCTAATACTGTAGATTCTATTGATATCTAAAATTTAAGTTTCTGTATATTAGATCATATAATGACCTAATATACCGCTCCTTATATCTACATATCAGCAAATATTGGCTTGGCTGTTTTGTTCCTAACTTTAGATCAGAAACTAAATATTCGCATTACCGCCGCGACGGTAGCGAAACGGCGAAGCTCATATCTATTTTTTTATCGGATTTAGATCGTGTAGAATAATAAACTTGGCTTGACATCAGATATCTTTTTCATAGCACAAACCTTACGTGGTCGTCTTGGTAACATTTACATGAAATGTTCTTGGAAAAAAAAATCAGTGTTTGTCGGATTCTAAATAGTGTTGAATACAAGTTTATAACCGCGACAAAGTTAATCACCTTTATCTCATCTCAAAGTCGCCAATTACAGTTTGTATAAATCTAGATCGTAACATTGTTACTTTAATTACATTTCAACTATAAATGAAAATTATACGTACGATAATGTCCAGAAACTGATGTTCACAAATAACTATGGATTATCATATCATCTCAGATTCGTAACCGTTATTACGACTCATTTATGGCGTGCGAAGTTTGTATAATTAAACGTTGGGTGATATTATTCTAATGCTGCTTCCATGCGAGGTTAAAAAGTTATTCATAAATTATTGTGTAGGGTAAAATATTTATGATTTCGTAAAAAAATGTTCATTTTGTTTTCACATTCAGATAAGTTTTCAGTTGTTGAAAACAATTAAAAAACTTATCTAATTGTTCACAATTAGATAAGTTTTGGATAACAGGTTTATTTAAGTTATTGTAAGCTGTGGAGATTGTCCAGGAGAAATACATTGTCTTACTATGAAAAGCTTTTTTTGTATATGAATCTAATTTCGTTTAACGAGTACGAGATTACCCTCCTACACTTAAACATAAAAAGCTCGTCGCATTCTCATAAGTATACAAAGATTACATTTGCAGTCAGACCTTGACTCTGTCGATTATGATTAGCTTGAAGAGTAATTCCATCGAGTTTAATAGATTCATAGGCATATTCAGGCCGAAATAAAGCTCAGAGAATACTGTCTATCTATTGTAGTACAAAAGAATAGTAAAAGCTTTTGAATTGGGACTGTCTCATTAGTCGCTTACTATGTGTTAAAAGGGCTGATTGTAAAAATAATATGAAGCATAGAGCGAAGAGTAGCAGGTTTTTGATACTAACTTCCATGTGTGTCAAACTTGCCAACGAACTTGGATTATGGCAAAAATTATACGGAGGAGGGTATTCACTGTTACTATTTTAGCTTTTTACCTCATTCGCCTGTCAATCACACCATCGGGCGTTTTGCTTCACTTGCTAAAGTATAACTTTTGTGTATTACTCGTATGTTTTTATAAGTTAATACACGTAGGGCAAGAAGTCAAGAGATCAGTATGTCAGTAAATTAGCGAGACGACCCGACTCGCGTCACGGCGACTACGCATTGTATAAGCATTTTATTACAGCATGAGCTGTGTAATATGATTCTTCCTTCCTTTTCGTATTGCACAATAATATACTTCACGTCATATTTTTTTTAATAACATGCTAATGTGATATCATTGATTGAGGATACACAGTTTTTAACATAGAAAAGTGGCTTCAACATATTTTTTTATATTTCACCATCTCTGACATTGAACCAAGGTTACCATGCTGTATCTTTTTTGAAGTCATTCTTAAATCAATATATTTTTGACCAACAAGTCGGACTGTTATGAATTTACTGACTCGCCTTGTTTGACAGAATCTATTGAGATTTACTCGCTAAGAAATGCATAGTTCATTGGTGACTATTGAAAAAGTAAGTACTTATATCATAAATATTGGAAGAAATAAAAAATCCGTTTCTAAATTTAAACATACCGAAAAGCGACATTCTCAATATCTTTTAAAGTAAGTTTAGTATAAAATACAACACGAATGCACATACTCGTATTGTTATTTTTTTATTAATTTTTATTTGCGAAATTGCAGTAGGCGCAGCTTTCTTATGCATTTTCCCACTAGTCTAGTTATAAATTTTGATACGCATAACTTGTATAAGTAGGTAGTTACCAAAAGCAGATCTTTCCATTTGCTTGCTTACTTACCTGTAACATAAAAATAAAACACATTAAAATAGTAAAAAGAACATAACATTTATTAACTTATGAAAACTTTGAAATGAGGTTGGAAGAGATTTTCTTAATTGCAACTTTTAAGATACAGGCCTACATGTGGTTCTTCCAAAAAACTACCCTTAAAGATGAAATCCTAAAGGCCATCAGTTGTATTCATAGTAGTCGGTCTAGTAACAGCCAATCTTTCAAATTATAGTTTTGCTATATTCACTGTATTTACAGATGAATTATAATATAACCATCATAAAATAAAAGCCATAAATGAATAAATGAATATAGCTCAAAAATCATTCTCACTGTTCAACTTTATAGGTATCCAAAATATTTCGCACCCACCTAAAGCGTCGAAATAAAAGGTACCCTGTGAAAAATATTTATCTTACATATTAAGCTCAGTCTCCGAGTCTGATATTTATCCAAAGATAGACACGAGTATATCTGCAATTACATGATTTGTTTGATAAAAAATTATGTACCATTTACAAATACAATTGTAGACGTAAAGAGACATCAAGACTAACACGCCATGTCATCGCCTTATCATTGATTTACGCGATTGTATTTGTCACCGAGATCAATAGAGGCGATAAATTACATTTATGATTCATTAGTAAGCTCTATGAATACTTTTAAGCAAAAACAAGTATTGTAGGTATACAATTAGCTGAATATTAAACATAGTTTTCAAGTAATCTAGTTTCAAAGATTTTAAACTTATTTTGATGATGAGTTTATTTTAACTGCTTAACTACCTATTTAAAATAATTAAAGAAACTTATCAACAAGCAACTTTTTGCGCTTTTAGTGTGCGCTTTAGTCCAAGGAAATGTTGCAGTCTGTATATATTAAACTATTAATAACCCTCATCTACTTCCTATATAAAATGGACACTTCCTTAATTTGAGCATAATGCCGATACTTAAAAAAATACCATGAGAATTTAATGCAAATTTGTATACTAGATTAAATAATGCGTGATATCAAAACTCACGCGCCAAAAAATACATATTGAGATAACAACTATTTTGGACCACTGTAATAAATAAATAAATATCCACTGACATTCACACAGCGCCATCTAGCCCCAAGTTAAGCGTTAAGCCTGTATTATGGTACTAAACAACGGATAAACATATTTTTTTTTGTAAATACATACATATTATACATAGAAACACCCAGACCATTACAAACAGACATGTTCATGCAAACAAAATGTTTGTACTGCCCGGGGATCGAAACCCGGAACCCTCACTGTAAGTGATCAAAATTTGAAATATCAAAATTTGTCCGTGTACCATAATTACAAATCCAGCAATACCAATAGCAAAGTGATAGTATCAATCACACTGGTCTTTACAAAGCAAGATTTAAGTGACACGCATTGCGTACTGTATCAAGGCATGTCAGCATGAACGAAAGTGAATTTGCCGTCGGCCGCAGCTGGATGAAATCGAAAACATGTGCTTATGCAATCGGAAAGTAGAAGGTCCCCGGTTACGTAAACATGTCTCCGGGAACATTGTCATGTGAACACATTGCCAATATTATGTAATAGGCAAACACAATTTTTGCGATATTTGTGATGTGAACTTGCCAAAGAGTAAACGTAAATACAGAGCTAGTAGACATTGATTAATTTCATAATTTTCTAAACACCAGTGCTAAGTCTTGGGGATATAACACAAGTATGAAGTATAGTTCTTGTAAATTAAAAGGAATAAACTAAGATCATATTTTATTTTAATTTAAGACCGTATTTTAATTTTATATTTAACAATATAAGTCCATAAAATTAAGATGTTTGTTATTTTATCTAGTAAAATTCTTCAATAGGGATTTTACTGAATTATATGTGCTAGTAAAATATATATTCTTAGAAGAAAATCGTAGGCTCCCAATTTGACTTTATTGTATATGAATACGCAAAATGCCATTACTGAAATTTTAACATTTTAATTTGAACTATTTTCGTAAAAAATTGTACGGTTAAGAAGGATTTCAATCATTACCCCTCACATCCCATCGCCGCTAATTTCTATATATTTACCAAACCTACACCGAAGCTTTATTGCAAACATTCGTGTCTTAACCAATCCCAAATATTTGAAACCAATGAGTTACGTATAACGATTTTCACGGCGATAAACTTTGTCAATAGTTTAAAGTCACGCATAATCCGTATGGTTACCGATTAGTTGCGCAACCGGCTATTTGACGCATCACAATTGTCTTCGTGCACCGAGTGCTGATCGCGACCTGCATTCTTCAAGTCAGGGTGATATTACGTCACTCCTCAAAACATGTGACCACTGGGTCAGTCTAGCCTCCACAGGTGATAATTGGTTTGTTTGTTTTCACGACCGCATGTGGCAAATGACCACAAAACCAAATGCTGGTTGAAGCTTGCTTCAACTTACCGAGGTTTGTTTTATAACGATGGATTGACAAGATTTAATATAGTTTTTGAATAACAGAGATTTAACCATTAAACCATCGATGTATACGGTTTGCCAACATTGTGTTAGTTATGAAAACATAGTAGAATTGAACACATATATGTATTTTAAAGCCAGTAGCACAAAGAAGGAATGTTAAGATGGATGTTGGCAAAGAGTTTCAGTAATTGGTCGTGCGCTTGATGACGCAAAAAGTTTGCCTGATGATCGGAATCAAAATTATCAAATTGGTAGAAATAATATGTAATAGTTAATAATGTACTTGTTTTTTTCAATCACCAGCATATAGAAGAGCAAATTACTTTTATTTAGTTCTATCAAAGGCTATAAGATGAAACACTGAGACTGGTGTAAAACCATGATTCAGCAAACTGAATTTACCCTTCTATTACTAGAAGAACGCGACATTTTTATTCTTATTTAACAGCTAACTAATAAATAGCCAACCGACGAAATCATGTTTTTTAAGGTAAATTTTAGTTCAGTAACTTGTCTTATTGATCTGTAAACGAAGGATTTCGATAATTTTATTCTCAACTGTGAATCTAAAACTTCAGTTGAGGAAATATTTACGGCGTTGACGTTTGCTAAGGTCAAAATAACAAGGCTGTTCTACGAGTAGCATAATTTTCAAAAAATAAATATGTCTTTGAAATATTTTTAAAAATAAAGACATTTTGTTTCTTCCTGTTTGTTACTTCTTGTCATGATTATCCTAAAAAATATATTTACCATTTCATTTTATAATATATTTGTTTGTGTTTTACGCGGTATTATTTTAATTCGTGTCTCTACCTAGAGTTGGAAACACAGCTGTACTACAAACATTGCCAGTAATAGATAAAATTAAGGTTCCCGTACAATCACCTTAAACATTATCGCTCTTAACTAAAGCACCTCTTACAGTTATCTCGAAGCTAAAATAAAGCACTATAATATACAGCTCATTAATCGATGCTTAACTATTAAGCAAATATAATTAATATCAGTGAAGATATAAATAAACGCAACAGTAAATTATCGTATTCCTCGTTATTTCAAACATTTTTCTGCTATAATAATATACCAGTTTAGATAATGATAAGATTGATAAGTAAGGGGTTTTCTAGGAAAATGTGTGTTTCTGATAGTTCAGAATAGAGCTAGTCAAAATAGATTGAATTCTTAATAGAAAATACTTATAATCTGAGTCAGATTTTTTAATAACCAGATCTAGAATCATGGCATATTTAAAACAAAAATATTGTCGAATAATTATACCTAGTTATGTAGTGTACATTTATTTAATATTAATTAGGCTTTCTTTCAAATACCTGCTCTCATAATTTGACTTGAATTTGACGACCCATCTGGTGTAATGGTTGCGACGTCGGCTTTTACACCAAGGATTCCGGGGTTCGATCTCCGGGCAGTACAAACATTTGTGTCCATGAACATGTCTGTTTGTATTGATCTTGATGTTTTGTGTCTATAATATGTGTGTTTTTACATAAAAACTAAATAAGTATGTTTATTTATTGTTTAGTATCCATATTACAGGCTAATGCTTAGTTTTGGGCTAGATGACGCTATGTGAATGTCAGTAGATATTTATTTATTATAATTTATTTATTAACAGGATATAGAATATATTTAAGCACATTTTTTTACAGCAAAGTTTAGTGACAAAAGATGAATGCTCCTGGCCTTGTATTACAGGGTTATGATTCATATTATATTTTATAAATTTAAATGATTTCGTGCTTATTAAAATTAATGTACGTATTTATCAGTTGTTTAGTGCCTGTAATAGAAACTTCACGCTTAAATTGGGGCTTGATGGCGCTTTGTGAATGTCAATGGATACTTATTTATTTTTCAACCTGCTTTCATAAATTAATAAAAAATAGTTAAAAGGCTCAACGCCAGTCAGTTCCAAAAAGAGACTCAATTAAACAGGAAAATTAAATATTTGACCATCAAAATATCGTAAAGGATTCTCCAGTGCTAAACTTTAACAAAAAACCTATCACGCCCCAAAGATTTCCATTAATGAAGGAATTAGTTACATGAACTAAGTAACTATGTTCATTAAAGTACATCGGATAATGCAACAAGGAAGATCAACAGTTATTTGTACTTCTTCATTTAATTATCCTTATCTGCATCTGGCATGAATAAAATGCTGTTCGTTATTCAAATCTTCGCATAAACGAACCTATTTACGTATGGAATGATGACATTATGTAGATAATGCCAACATAAAATATAAAGCGCGAACGAGCAGTGTTGCCACCTGAGTTTTCGAAAAACAGCTTTTAAGATGTTAAAAAGACCTAGAATGGGATAGATTAAGCGTCAAACGATTTTTTGTTAAAAAAATGCTGAAATAATCATCTCATGAATGAGACAGGACCGATGAAATAGCAAAACAGTACTTGTTAGCATGTCGGACATAATTTGGTAATATTTCAAGACAGTGAAAAAGAGCTTGATTGCTCTTTTCGGGCTAAATCGTTAAAAAAGGAGCTCACCTATTCTAAAAAGTGCTAGATCTAGCTACAAAAGGGCTGAGGTGGCAACACTGAGAACGAGTATGTGTGTAATGAGCATTGTATTGAGTTATTATTATATTTATATAAAAATATTAATGCATAGCTATGGTGTTACGCAAAACTAAATACAGTTTTTATTATGAACCTGGCGGCGATTTGCACAACTGCCAGCAACCTTCGAGTAATTTATACTTAAACCTCTATTCCTCTTGTATATACATATATATATATACGCAACACCAAATGAAGACGATTAGCGAACATATAGACAATGACTTCATTACTTCCAAAAAATTTAGAACCTTGACACAAATATGATTTCAAAAATTATTTAAGTAGTTTTTTTTACAAGTTTCTCGCCTTGGACGTAATAACAAGTCAATGTATAGGCATTATCGGCTACAGTCAAATGAATAGGCTGAAAGACGACCATGAAAAAAGAAAGTCGAGTGATACGCCATACCCGCATTTATTGTTTAATTTAGCTACATGATCTGGATAGATTGATATTTAAAATCCCTCTAGCTTATCCTCTAAGTTTAAAAAAGGGTTTAAATCTATCTACGTTCTTATATTTTGTTGTTATATATTTCAAATGGATTTCATGGGAAATATGATTTTTTGGCGTATACACTGGAAAATTGCCCTTAAGTAATTCTCAAATAAGATAAAAAATATAGTTCGATTGTTTTGTGAGCATATCACGAATCCATCCTTTTAGACATCATTGATTAATACATGTAGTTAATACAATTTTGTGTACAAGTTTTTCTATGTTTGCAATTCTAAACTAGCTACACTTTTTTATTGAAATTTTAAATTATGTAATACTTATATTTATGACAAAAGAAGTCTTGTCTAGAGACATGGTCTTCGCGTTGCATACACATGATATTATCTGAAGGCATGAATAAATCATTATACAAAAATAAACGGATCTTGCATATATCAAGTAACCTTTTAACGTAGCCAAATCTACAAATGCAAAATTTAAATATACTCGTATATTTAAATTTTGCATTTGTGGATTTGGCTTATTTAGTTTTGATATGTTTTGCAAAGTA
Organism: Leucinodes orbonalis; assembly: GCA_019425675.1. Taxonomy (NCBI): domain Eukaryota; kingdom Metazoa; phylum Arthropoda; class Insecta; order Lepidoptera; family Crambidae; genus Leucinodes; species Leucinodes orbonalis. Next base: position 10,777 of record PQWD01002093.1, on the reverse strand, counting down.
AACGAGACTTTTTAACAAAAAAGTTTATATGAAAATGATGTAGGTACTTTTATTTATGATGCTATTTTGTAAATACATATCTACGTATTTTTTCTGAATGTATTGTGCCAATAAAAATATATTGGGAATTCGGCAAGCAGCTCCCCATATGATAAGTGGCCACTATCAGCTCAGTCACAGACCACAAAGACGAACACAAAGTTCCAGATGACGTAAAGTGACAGTACTTATTCAGTTATTCTTTCTTGTCCGGTGAAACTGTGAATATTATCTGTGTCAAAATTGCCTGCCTCATCGTTCAACCCTACACAAATTTGTAATAAAAGCAATCTTACTGGCAGGAGGAATCGGTGATATTGAGATACTCACGCATTCTTTATGCGGTGTCCCCTTAGTTACTATCGCGTTAGGTTGTTTATCGAACTTTAGTGTTTAATGGATGGGTCACCAAACAATGTTTTGAGTCCATCAGTTCTTAGGAGGCTTATATGTTTAGCCTTCGGCTCCAAGATAATAATAATGATCTTAGGATAACTGTTAACACTCAATCGTACTGGGCTCGGATGGTGGGGAACGAAACGATCCAATCTTTCCATAGCACAGGTTTGATGATGGAAATCTTATTGCAATGATATCGAGACCATTTTTCTAGATTTAAAACAGAAGTGCTATGCTATGTTTGTTATTACATAGAGCTGCGTGTTTTAATATGAGTATGTTCTGCTACATTTGATAATTCATCTTCTTGACGAGTCAAAGGGGTTCACTAACTTACGTCAGTCTTTTGGCTCGCATAGTGATGTCAATAATTCTTAGGTTGGAATTAATGCCATTACTAATACAGATATTATTACACTTTAGAAAATTACCTTACCAAATTTTTGGGATATTTTATATGTTCACTCAAAGCTATAGGCGGTATTTGAATTTGAATAAAGCTTGCGTCGTATTCTGTGAAGATCTTCGTTATAATATGTATATAAATTTTGAAATGACGTCCCTCTTTTGGTTACTTTAAAAACATATTTACTTGACCGGAAGGCAGTTTCAATATTCTACTATAGTTTAGGTTTTTTGTTCATATATCTTACTACTTACCTCCAAGTAGACGAACTCTAGCGGTGTTAAGTTTTATACCAAGTAGGTACACAAGAATATGTTAAATGGGTATTGTTTATTGTAGTATTTTTATCTTAGTAAAAAGTTTTCCTTATAAAATAATTGTACACACATTCGTGGATAAATAGAAAGGTATATGAATAAGGGACTTAAAACTGATTTGTTATCTCTTACGAAATTCCTCATTAGCACGCGAGTGTGTCGGTATATTGTTACATGCAAACGTTTGACACGAGAATTCATTAGGCATAATAATAATGCCTGCAACACGAGAAACTGAACTTGCAACCTCCGCTGGCATTGTCCTACATTTAACAGACGAGAGGAATTTGGTTTTACGGACTTTAAATAATATTTGCTTGGAATTTCTTTTATTGAAATTTAACCGATTTAAATAAACACACGGAACTTACATTTTCATACTTCCCATGGCACTGTTGTCGTTAACGCTCACTTGTGTAACATTTATTTTTGAAACCAATACTTTAACACGACTGGTTGACGCGGTAAACACGGATGGTTGACGCGATTCGGATGGCGCGCCGGTCGCGGCGGACGGACTCGGGTGTTCTGAGCGCGCGACTTGGCTGGCTCCGCTTCCCGCCGAGAGAGAAAGTTGCCAAGTTATCAAACTTCGCGGTTACGTTGATGACGCCGTCTTCCTCGCGGTGTTGCGTATTCGATGACAAAATTTTTAATTTTCGTGCCCGCGACGGTGCGCTACTGACACGGTGTCGAGTTACCGAGCCCCACTTTTGCACGAAAGTCGTTGTTTGTGCTGTTACTGTGCTTGAGCTTCTTTGTTTTAAGGACGAATGATAAAAGAGATTAAAGTGTCGTCTTAGTTTCACTAGTTTCAGCATATATGATCTAACTTTTTAATTGTATAACCTATGTAATAAAACTCTCTGTTAAAAACTTTGGTGTTTTTTTATCAAAGGTACACTTTTTAAAGGAGAGTTATTTAGCATATTTGGCATAAGGAGATTTTTTTATTGGTTATAAAATTACAACAGTTCGTTAAGAAAATTTCATTCAGCACGTTCAATAACTTACATTATTTGTCCCTTACCTTTATTCGTAAATCTTACTTAAGTTTTGGACCATAATTACGACGACATTGACTTCTTCTTCTGCAATAAGCTAGTTAAGCCCTGGTAGGCATTGGACATTTTATTTATGTAGTTTATACTTTATAATGATAAATTTAATAATTAAAAAAAATAATTAATTTGATAAATTTATTTATGTAATTTTCATTTTATTATTATAATAATTTTGTTATGGAAATCATTAAGAATCACTAGCTAAATATTGACCCGGTCCTTTGGAAGCGAATGTGTGGAGCTGAAGCCAACAGCACAGAGGCCCTTTTCCAAATGTTTAATCTTGTATCAGTTACACATGGCGGATACCATCAAAGAATGCACAATATGATACAACCACAGACATCCGATTGTATTCGGTTAGACGTGGATACAACCCATGATGAACTCCGTAAGGTGTAAAGACTAATGCAAATAAATGGAAACTACGATACTGGGCTATGGGAATGGGTTTTGGTGGAGTAGAAATCTGGGCTATGGGAGAGACGGACGCCTGCCATTAAACTAGTCTCATATTAAAATAGCGGCAGTCGGTGATTGGCGCGGCTGGCGCTCAGACGAAGGCGTGATGATGGCGAAGACCAGAGACTTCCCAGGAGCAACGGGACCGAGATGCGGGCCCACACTATTAGCTCTTCATTATCTGCCCGGCGGAGACTGACTGCACTGATGATACTAGCATACAACTAAAACTACCGGCGGGCGATGGGATCGTGACGTCACGACGAGCAAAAAAATAATTAATGACGTGTATTGTTTTTATGACATTAATCATTATAATATTGAGTACCCATTCAATTATTGCAAATTTTCCGATGCATGGAGCTATAATATACAGACAGATTCAATAGATGTATGTCCCTTACAATTCAATGTGTTTCACATTGTTGTCTGTATATGGATATTTGGAGTAATAATAATCTTCACATAATTCATCATTATCAGCTCATTAAACGTCCCCATCGAGGGGCACGAGCCTACCCGTATAGGGTGATTAGGCCTTAGTCGTCCACGCAGGCCCAGTGCGGATTGGACGACTTCACACACAACCTTCGAATCTCTTCGCAGGCTTGCATGAAGGTTTCCTCACAATGTTTTCCTTCACCGTAAGAGCATCGGATAACGTACATATATTTTCGAAAATTCGAAAATACATTGGTACGTGTCGGGATTTGAACCTCAGTCCTCCCGGTAGGAAGGCGACAGTCTACACCATTGAGCCACCGACGCTCTGTTACCGATAAATTGTTCAACCGTAAGTAGTTGTTAATATTTCCTAAAATAAATTCGAACAAGGAAAATTTTAGGGATAACGTAGTTTTTTTATCAAATTGACATTTGAGTTGAGTATCAAAAATGCTTATGTAGTTATTTCTCAGAATTAAATGTTTAAAGAGTGAGTGAAGTGTTAAATTTGTCGATTTACATCATCGCATAAGACGTTGGTTATTCTTATTTGAAAAAGTTTAAGGCAAACATGGGTTTTACACTGCTGCAGTACTTCGGTTGTTTTTATCAATTCGAATTAATGGAATATCGGACTAGTGTGAGTTAGGTTAAGCCATCAGTGATTCCGTACAAATAGTGCTGAGATTAAGTCATGAGCTTCGGTATTCTTGTACGCTCGAATATTAGGCTCGTTTTGATTTTAATTTGATACGGAGTTAGCCCACCCTATCGATTTGTTTTATTTGAATTATGCAATATGATGGCTGTTGTTGTCGTATTTAGAGATTTGAGTATTTTAATTAACTAGATGGTAGACTCGGTACTATGTCGTCTAGGTAGGTAACACCGCAGTACCAGTTATGACTTCTCTGTTTCAGGATGAGGGTACCAGCGGCCACCCGTAACCTTCCTTAGGTCGAATCTGTCTATCTGGTGGGAGTATTATTAATTATAGTATTACCTAGTATTCAAACAATAACAAAGGAAGTGGTATTTTGCAAACATTTTCATAAAATTTAGAAATATTAATTGTTAGAGCAGAAATCTAAGTCATGATTACAGATTTTTTGTAAAATTGTACCAGACTGAATAAAACAACGAGGCAAGTGCCTATGCCAGTTATCTATCTCATAGGGTTGGGTAACCTTTGCATAGTATTGACTAATGTGACACACCTGTTATAAACTTTATTGAGACCGAAATTAAGTTCAAAATGTAGCGGCAAATTATTAATTCAGGTTATTGTTTGCGTTCATAGGATTAAATGGTTAAGCCACTTACGTGGTTTATGCGATTTGCCTTATAAATTATCATCTAGTTTAAGCACCCGGATTTCGGATTCGCTTTCAATCTGAAATCATGACATAACGTATCAATTTCGTTTAGGTGTTATTTTTTAAAAATTTAACTTAAATGTCGAAATTTAACTTCATATTTGAAATGAATTTCTGAAAAAATATTTCAGATCACTTAATTATATCTTATAATAATTTTGCCACGTGTTATACTCGTATTAGTAAAACAGTGTAAGTTTATATTATAAAGCTGAACCAGCACACCTAGTAAATAAATATTAAGAATCATTTACGTTTTGAAGTAATTCTAATAATATTTTAAAAGGTATATCGGTAAAAAGTACTTGATTTTGTAGTATTTAAAAAAATAAACTGTAACGTAAATATAATTTTTCGAATGTACATATAACATATGATTTATTATCACAAATTATGATGAGTTACGACGCAAAAGGACAATATTTAAATGACACAAACTAATAACTTTATCGACTACAAGAAAGAATTATTTAATCCTATAATTGAAATACACTTGTAACTTTACTTTATTACACTTGTCAAAGTGTAAGAAATCCATAAGAAATTTTGAAACTCACAATCGTAATAAGTCAGTCACAGGATCAATATATTATGTATAATTAAAGAAGGAAGGTATAAAGAATAGCAAAGACGATAAGAACTACTGCAATTAGTTAAATCACCTGCATTAACCAAAAACCTTCCATTACACATAATTATACCTTCCATTATATTAAATAAATAAATACAATGTACAACATATAAACTGACATTCACACAGCACCATCTAGCCCCATATTAAGCAAGAAGCTTGTATTAAATACAATATTAATAATAGGTACTTAACAACTAATAAACATACTAATACATTTTTTTTGCGAATCCATACATATTATATATAGAACCACCCAGACCAATACAAACAGACATGTTCATGCACACAAATGTTTGTGATGCCCAGGGATCAAACCCGGAACCCTTGGTGTAGTAGCTGACGTCTCGACACACACATGGGTCGTCGAATATATTAAAAATCACTGTGAATTAAAAATTCTAATGAGAATCTTACCGCGCTCCACAGACCCTAGACGTAAAATTAAGCATTGATCTGTTATATATATTTGTTAGCTAAGGTGCTGTCATCCCTGGATAATGCTGCTGCGTCAGCATTCTAAGCATAAGCCAACGGGCCCGTTGCACGGGCGAGTCAATCAAATCTCAACCTTTGTTTCTAACAGTCATAATTCTAATTCTCGAATAAATTAATTTCAGCTTGAAATAAAATCTTTTTTAAACGCAGTCTCCCAATTCGTTCTAACATTGGTGGCAACGTAAAGGGATCTTCTATATCTTAATCTGGATTCCCGGTCCGTCTTCGTCTTACTAAGTTAACTACGCGGTGCGCGAGTGAATAAACTCTGTTGTAAAAGTGTGAACAATACCGTGAAGTGATAACTCTGGACTGTTTAGGAGTAAAACTTAGCTTTAGCCGATTTAAGCCCTACCAAAGCCGTGCTGAAACCCTACAAAAGGCTCATCATTTACCACACCACAAGTTCCTGCTTAACCTGACGAGCACCTGTAAAATCCCGGCCGAGTTCCTGCCGAATACCTGGCGAGTTTCGACGAGTTCTGTTCGAGTTCCAGTAGTTTCCAGTTCCCGAATAAACCCTACTTATCCCGAGATGAACATTATATTTGCGACATTCCTGTAAGTCTTGAACCATTCATACCCCAGTGAAATAAAGTGAACAGTTCAGTGATAAATAAAGTAAATAGTACTTACTACTTAATAACTACTTAGAGTTAATTCTATTCATGATATTCGATTATTCTTTGTTACATTCAATCGGACAATAGCGCAGCGCCTTATCTCTCTGCATTCCTTGCCGGCGCCGAGTCGCCTTATCTTTTGTTTTGACTAACGTTCTCCGAACTCCGCGACGATGCCTTAAGACGAGTTGCAAGCAAGCAAGAAAATCAAGCACCTGTAAAATCCCGGCCGAGTTCCTGCCGAATACCTGGCGAGTTTCGATGAGTTCTGTTCGAGTTCCAGTAGTTTCCAGTTCCCGAATAAACCCTACTTCATCATCAGCTCATTAGACGTCCCACCGAGGGGCACGAGCCTACCCGTATAGGTGATTAGGCCTTAGTCGTCCACGCGGGCCCAGTGCGTGTTGGACGACTTCACACACAACCTTCGAATCTCTTCGCAGGCGTGCATGAAGGTTTCCTCACGATGTTTTCCTTCACCGTAAGAGCGTCGGATAACGTACATATATTTCGAAATTCGAAATACATTGGTACGTGTCGGGATTTGAACCTCAGCCTCCCGGTAGGAAGGCGACAGTCCACACCACTGAGCCACCGACGCTCCCGACCTACCGACCGACCCTACTTATCCCGAGATTAACATTATATTTGCAACATTCCTGTAAGTCTTGAACCATTACATACCCCAGTGAAATAAAGTGAACAGTTCAGTGATAAGCATAAGCCAACGGGTGATAAATAAAGTAAATATTCAATTATTCTTTGTTACATTCAATCGGACAATAGCGCAGCGCCTTATCTCTCTGCATTCCTTGCCAGCGCCGAGTCGCCTTATCTTTTGTTTTGACTAACGTTCTCCGAACTCTGCGACGATGCCTAAAGACGAGTTCACACCTGAAGTAGATTTAAATATCTTAATAAAGTTTATTGATAAATTCGATGGCAATCGCGATCAATTAAACGCTTTTTTATAAAATTGCCGTAACGCAATAAATTTAGAACACCGTTGCAACAAAGTATTTTATTCAAATACATATTGAGCCAACTAAAAGGATCTGCCGAGATTGCCTCCTCTATAAAAGAGTTGAGAACTGGCAACAACTAGAAGACTTTTTGAAATCCCGACAAAAAACATTATGCCGCACTACTGTCCGATATGCAAGAATGCTGACAATCTAATAACGAAACAGTCCATCAGTTTGCCCTGCGTATAGAGTCCAACTTATCAAAATTACTTTCAGAAATAATATATCGATTTTAACTAGTAAAAAGGGCGAGCTGACAGGCCGAGTCGCAGCAATGCAGGATTTAGCGTTCCATACATTTATTACAGGTTTATACCCACGTTTGTCGACAGCAGTCCGTTAAATGAGGCAATTAATTTCGCATCATCGGAAGAAGAAATATTTCAGGTTTCTCAGCGACGAAATGTACAACCTTTCCAAAATCATTCACAAAACCAAAATAGGTTTCGCCAATACCAACAACCAAATCGATCTTTTTCGCAAGGCGGTGCAAATAGGAACTTTAATACTAATCACACGGCACAATTCAGACCTACAAACCCTCTAGTGTGCCGATATTGTAAAAACCCAGGGCATACTATAGAAGCGCGTATAATAACAAAAAGTATGGCAATGTCCAGAACGGGAACAATAACAACAATAATAACCGTCAAATGCCGTCTACTTCCTTTCAAAATCGAAATCAACATACTCATTTTGTAGACTCTCCTGAGGAAAACTATCCTGATGAACATGATAATTTAAACGAATAAAGGGCTCTCGACGGTGTCTCCCGAGTCCAAAATTTCTATTTCCTCCAGTTTCAACCTTAAATGACACCACCACTGTATCCGCAGCATCCGCCGTATCCCATGTTTCTGCTGCACCTACTATTTCCAAGAAAACCACTGTTTCCACTGTAGCCGCAGCATCCGCCGTATCCCATGTTTCTGCTGCACCTACTATTTCCAAAAAAGCCACTGTATCCGCAGCATCTGCCGTACCTTATGTCTCTGCTGCACCACTGTATCCAATTATCCTCTGTATCCGCGACACATAAATCTGACCCCGAGAGGAAAACTACTATTTCTCCCATCACCAAAAGATCTTACGCGTCCGTCGTGTCCTCCGTTCCTCAACGATCTAGCAATATGAGTGACAAATTCAGAACTCATAGTTCTGCTATTACTATATTTATATATTCCTAAGGTGCCTGTTGAACCTGCCGATGCCTGTACTCCTAATCCTAATTGCAATGCAAACTCAAATTCTATTTCTAAATCCAAAATGTCTTCTATATCCAAAGTTCCAACCAAATCCACTGCATCCGCTCCAGCTAACTCGTTGATCCTAACAGCTCTCAATCAAGATCCAACTCTCCAAACCCTGCATCTGAAACACAAAACATGTTAAAATACATAAAGTAACATCTAATCCATCAAAAAAATACTTGCCTTTTATTGAAGTAAAAACATCTGTTTCAAGCAGGCCACTTAGGTTACTGGTTGACAGTGGTGCATCTATAAGCTTGATGAAAAAGTCGTCTGTTGAGAGAATGCCTAAAATAAATAAAAACATAGTGACATTTACTAGTCTAGGCGCATCAAACAATCCCATGGTAACTTTAGGTCAAATAACTATTTCATTCAATGCACTCAAATTTGAATTTCATGTCATGCCCGACATAGAATTCCCATATGACGGAATTATCGGCAATGATTTTTTGTCAGGAACACAATCAAAATTAGACTTTAATTCAGACACATTAACTACAAATCAAGAAAAGTTAAATTTAAAATTCAATGAACCAATCTACACAATTGCACCCCGTACTGAGACCATTACAGAATGTACCGTTCTTAACCCAGAAATAAGAGAAGGGCTTATCCTAGACCAAAACCATATCGACTCAATTTTAATTGCTAACTCTATCGTTAAAGTAAAAGCTAATTCTAGAATAAATATTTCTGTTGTAAACGTCTCTGAATCTCCTATTACGGTAGATTCTAATCTGAAGCTAAAACTATTACTACTACACTACGCAATCAGAGGATTAGAACAATGCCACAAATCGAACTGATCAAGTTTTGAACCTCTTAAGAGTGCCTCATCTTAACAGGGAAGAAAGAGAATCCTTATATGATCTCTGTGTCCAGTTCTCTGACATATTCCACATCCCCGGCGACAAACTAACGAGTACTGATGCCATTAAACACTAAATATGTACTTCCTCTTGTATACCCATTAATACAAAATCGTATAGTTTAGTCCAAAAGACATCAAATCTTTCATGGGATTAGTATCCTACTATCGCCGATTCATACCAGACCTTTCTAAAATAGCAAAACCCCTTGGTAATCTCTTAAAGAAAGATATTCCATTCTCTTGGCAACACGAACAACAATTCGCGTTCGAAACTCTAAAATCCTGTCTCACTTCTGCACCTTTATTGGCTTCTCCTGACTTTACCCAACCATTCAATCTTACTTGTGACGCATCTAACCATGTTATTTCTGCAATTTTATCACAAGGACCTGTAGGCAAAGATCGTCCTATTGCATATGCATCTATAACTCTAACTAGAGCCGAAAGTAACTATAGCGTTACTGAAAAGGAATGTTTAGCTATAATTTGTGGCACTAAAACTTTCCGACCTTATCTCTATGGCAATCGGTTTACCATACTTACAGACCACAAGCCCCTGAAATGGCTCTTTAATTGTAAAGACCCTGGTTCCAAACTTGTCAGTTGGCGTGTGAAATTAAAAGAGTTTGATTACGTGATTGAATATAAGAAAGGGAAAATTAATAGCAACGCCGACGCCTTGTCCCGAATTCCAGTAAACCCAATAGTTCAAAATCCTAACGACACAAACCCGAATTCAGACCCAGAGTCTCCCCCAGCTAGAGTTGACGACGACAATACGCAACTTTCATTCAGTCCACTAACATTAAGTGATTTGGACATACCTGTCCCGTCCGATGGTGACAGTAGTAATTTACCTTCCATAGATTTACTAGATTGCGATGACCTGCTCCCAAATACAACCTACAGCCCTGAAAATAAAAATGACCCAACTGCACATGATCCTCGATGTTCTCCACCTCAGTTGTCTAAAAATAAAAACAACTCACCTCTAAAAGACCCACTGAATCCTGCTACTTCTCGATCTCCTGTAAATCAAGAGGATTTACCTGAATGTTCTCCACCTCCAGCCGCTATTCCTGGTGAAACTCCTTCATCTTCTAACAAAGACTACTCCGAATTCCGAAAGACGTTTGCTAATAAAAACGAAACGTTTAATACCCACATACAAGAACACAACGAGAGTCTCCTCAAGAGTAAATCAAAAGTCATTCTAATTCCAGTATCAATCGACTTTGATGATTCAAATCCTTACCTTCATAGGTTGGATGTTCTATCAACAATCACCAATTCTTCTGAAATTCTTAACTCTGAAGAGAGCTTCATTCATTTAAAAGGCTCGACGTCAAAGATAGAATTTTCTATCTTT
>PQWD01002092.1:0-12108 GCA_019425675.1 Leucinodes orbonalis | reverse complement strand
GACTCACTGCACCTGCAGATGTTTGCATTGTAGTGTACATTTGATCACTTAAATATTTTTTTCACATTCGCTTTCTACTTGCTTGGCTGGTGTACGTTTACACAAACGAGAAGATTATCAATCTAGGAACGTGAGTCGCGCTACCAGGCTCCCACGAGTCAGCGGGAGGTAGACTCGAGCGGTATGTCCGGTTCCATGCGAAGCGTCTGCGGCGCGGGGTCGTACCGTCGTACACTGAGCTGAAGCGTCGCCTATGCGCTCCTTCCATGGCACCCGAAAATCGTTTCTTTCTATATGAATCTAAATGAAAATTTGACTCCCTGCACACATATATTTGCGTTGCAACTGATCACTCCAATAGTTTCCTCACATTCGCTTTTTTTTCTTGCATGACTGATGTAAGAGGCGGTTATAAAAAAACGAGAAGTATTATTCTGGGCTCTATGCGCAGTTTCGTCAGCAAACTCTTCTTAATTTTCCCATTATCATATTGCCTCCCTCCAGAAACGTCAATCGAGCTACCAGGCTTTCATGAGTCAGCGAGAGGTGGACGCGAGCGGTATGTCCGGCTCCATGCGTAGCGTCTGCGGCGCGGGGTCGTACCGACCCCGCGAGGTAGTACACGTCGTTGTTGTCGTACACCGAGCTATATCGAGCGGGGTCGTCGCCCATGCGCTCCTTGTACTGTGCCAACGGTAGTACTTCGCACTTATGCGATATCGTCTGCACGTCGTTCTCGTCCGTATGCGGCGACTCGAATAGACCACCCTGCAATGGATGGTTGACAATGGTTAATTGTTACAAGAAATATTAGCCAAACAATTCAATGCTGACTTCATCACTTCTTAATCTACGATTATAAACGTTGTTGATAACAATTATTTTTTAGCTTTGAGCGGCTTTTATGTAGCGGCACATATTATGACAGCAGGAAGGAACAGGCTGTTAGAAGCAGTAAGTTAAACAATATTGCAGATTAAATCCAATCTTATTATAAGACGAGACTAGCCACCCGATAGCACACATTAAACCAGAAACCTATCTGAACTTATTGGACTTTACAACTGAACGTTGATCTTACACATTTTGGACAAGATATCTCGGTCCTCCACTATACTATAAATTGAAGGACTGTTTATTAATTAGTAGTGTGTGCTGGATGGTGGTGTGTGTGTATATGTGCGTACGTGTGTGTGTCTCAGTGTGCCTGAGTGTGTATGTATGTGTGTGTGTGCGAGCGCGTATGTGTGTGTGTGTGCGAGCGTGCGTGTGTGTAGATGGACGAGTGTTTATCGAGCCGCTGCTTACCATTGCACCCACCACAGCGTGTGTGTGTGGACAGATAATTATTTTTATGTTAAAGTGTACTGGGGCTTAACACCATCTCTTAAAACCGTATTACAATACATTACTTCGCCTTTTCTGATACAAAAATGCTGACGTATCATTATAGTACCACTGTCCCAAGAGACTACAACAACCTTGCAAAACGGTGAAGATTAAAACACACCACAAACATGCTCAACGTTTTTGACACAAAATTTTATTTTTTGTTTATCCACTTACTTTTTTATTTATCTTTTTAAATTATTTTATTGTATTGTCCTTGTTATGTCATTGTAAAATTTTGTGGTGAAATAAATGTTTTTTCTTTCTAACACTCCTGTTTCTCGGGACGATATCTGGCACCGCGGCGACACCTAGACGACTCAGTATCGAGTATACCACAGTACAATAGTAGTGAGAGTTTGTCGAATAGTAGTGTGAGTGTTGGTGATATATTGGTAGTGGTATATGGGTGTGTATACGTACAGGATAGAGCAGCGGCGTGGTACAAGGCGGCGTCTCCTCGGGATGGTAGAACCAGTTGACGCGCACCGCCATGGCCCCGCGCGCCTGCCACAGCGCCACGATACGACCGATGTACGGACGGTCCGCGCGACCCGTCGATAGAAATACTGCAGCCTCGCCCACCTGGAAACACATATTACAGACCTATTTTTATGTAATATGGGACTTTACGATCTGGACGGTGCAGGTTCAAATCGCTCCACGCACCAATGTCTTATAATAATTTTCGAAATTTTATGTAAGTTTTCCTGCGCACGAATACGAAGAATTTCAAAGGGTATGCGTGAAGTCGGCCAACCTGCACTGGTCCGAAATTAACGGGAAAATAAATTATTTGATGAGTGGCATTGAGTTTTCAAAGGTCGACAAGCTCAATTCATTCACGAACGTGAGTCCCCCAAAGTTAAAGGTACGTCCTTTCAATGTGGTCGACTCATGTTTGTGAAGGAATTAAGCTTGTCGATCTTTGAAAACTCAATACTACTCATCGAATACTTTAATTTTCCCGTTCAGTTTTTTCATGTATCGTTATTATAACAATGCCTGGAATTACAACCGGAAGTGAGGTCATAATTTTGCCTGCGGGCAAAATCGGGCATTATCAGGGATGTCAACCTTTAGTTCTATGGTTTCTCAGATTATATTTAAAAAATTGTTCATATATCTGATCCATAGGACTTTTATACGGCCGGCTCTCCGACTATAAGCCAAGTTTTGAACTATATACGTATTCCATGTGTGTTTTACCAGGCTTGTACAAACACGAAGGATCTAGCTTTAAAATACCTGGATATCTTCGCGAATTGCGACTGAGCCCGATTAGACTAGAAAATGATCTGCCACTATTATACCAGGAGCCTGCAGGAATTTGAGGTGGTTCACCGCTCTCTGTCCCACTGAAAATAACCTTGGTGTACCAGGACAGCATAAGCACGGTGCAGTACTCACGTTGAGCACCTCCTCCCCGCGTTGTATGGCACGGTAGAACAGTTTCTTGTGTCTGGGTCTCGCTGTACGTCGGTACGCAGGTCCGTGCCACCGCCACAAGGCACCCCCCGGTAGGAACGCCGCCATCTTGCTGACGCCACCGCCGCCTTCCGATGATGTACACGACGCCGTGCGACGCTTGGCTTTCTGTTGTGACATAAGTAACACAGTTAGATTTTGTCGTGAAGAGCGTTGGATTTTCTCGCGACTAAGCCGTTTTAAATGGATATGGAGGTATCTTTAAAAACACGGAAAATATATACAAATATTCCGAGGAAATATACTTCTATGCTTATTCAACAATTCAAAGAATCTGTGAAGTTTTACAAAATTATACTCAAGTCATTAAACAACATTGAAATATAAAAAACGTTTATATGTAAAACATGATAAATTTATGAAAATTAAAGATACCCATCAACTAAATACAAGAAATAAAGATAAACAATATTTACCACAATCCAGAATCAAAATGCTAAATTGTAGTCCGTATTATATGGCGGTCAAGGTATTTAATAAATTGCCACCAGAAATCCGTACACACCCTGTTTTCAAGTCCTTCAATAGGAATCTTAAAGAATTTCTCATTAAAAATGTTTTTATTCTGTTGATGAATATCTTAAAATATAAATAGACTGAGAAAACTGTATTTATAAATGTATAATGAAAAATATTTAAGCTTATTAATTGTTTGCCATACTCGAAAAGCTCACTAAGTTGTAAGTACCATACTAAAACTTAAGAACCTTTGTACACTTAGTTGCAAATAACATTTGAATTTGAAGACGAATGCTACAGACAAATTTCCTTGCTAATAAACATGTAATACATTGATAAAACTATAGGGACTCAAAAATGTCATTTTTTACCTTTTTGATTACATCACTAGTAGAAGCAGACTCATCCTCCAAACCAATTCCGCTGTCTTTCAAATTGTCTTTCACCACGTCCTCCTTTTTGATGACAACCTTTGCCAAATTGCTGAAGTCTAACACTGCATTCTTGACTAACGACTTCTTGGACAGCACAGCCTTCTTGATGACCGTCTTCATTTTATCATCGGGCGATTTCTCCACCGCTATCAAAGTAGACAGTCTGTCATTCGAATCGCCGGAGTCTTCATTGGATTTGTTGGAGTCAATGTAATCCGATGATTTCTGGCGTGGATCATCGCCTGAAGAGCTGGACTGCTCCTTGCTATCGGAATGATGTCGCTTTCTGTGTTTTCTATGGTGTTTCTTATGATGTTTCCTGTGCTTGCAGTGTTCTTCGCAGCACTTGTGTTTTTTCTTTTTCTTCTTGACGTAGTCCAGGGCTAGAGGATCGTCTTCACTCGAGTGTCTTTTAATCTTGTCTTTCCTGTGCTTTTTGAGTTTCTTTCTGTCCTTGTGGCGATCTTCGTCGACCGGTTTCGCGTCAGACGTGGAAGGCTTGGGCTCGGCGGTGGGCGTTTTCTTTTCTTCAGTCATGCTTGTGTTTCTTCTTCGTTTGCCGAGGGTGAATAGTGGGTTTTCGTATTCTGTAAAGGTATAGACTTTTATGTAGTACTAGGACCAGACAGGTTGCTCACTTTAGAGATTTTACTTTATCTATGAGCATAGAATACTTAGACAATGTAATTTTACACTTTAGAAGTGATTTAGTGTACTTGAAAATAGGTGAACCGGACAAGATATTGAACTCGAGACTTATTTTTCTTTTTTCGTAATACCTTTTATAAAAATACTAATACAGGTATACCTACACTTTTTTCCGGAACCAGTCAAATTTTCATAAAAATAAAACGAATAAACAAGACGATTCAAAATTATCTGTAAAAGTTTTATCTATATTAAGATGTTTTGAGCTCGAGTTCAAATTGGGGGAAGGCAACGAAATGACTTTAAAAGTGCAAAACTCACCAACAACAGGATAATTGGGCTCCAAAAACCGTATATCTTCAATAGCGATCCTCCCCGAATCTCCATCATCGAACTCCACCGCTACGAACTTATCGTCATGAGGGTCTGGGGACGAGACTGCCACAGTACCAGGGTACAAGCACCGGTACTGCTGCGACCAGTACGCACAGACTCTTGTACCAGACGGCAACTCTGCCACTGATGATGGACTCACTTCGAGGATCTGGAAAGACATGAGAGATTTCTTATGAGTGTAAGCCTTAAATGGTGGTAATAATGGACTGAGGGGTTACCGCCATCTCTTAAAACAGTGTTACAATAATATTATTTCTTTTCTGGTACAAAAATGCTGATGTATCAATATAACAATACTGTTTTAAGAGATTACGGTAACCTCCCAGAATGGATCGTAATGGCGTTGAATAATACCATTCACATTTTAATTTAACTTTAAGGGGTTTGGATAAACAGTTTTGAAACACTAAGTGACAAAAGTGCATTTTAGTCAAAGATTTAATGAAACTATCCATGAAAACAGAGCCAGGAATCGAACCTGAGACTTCCGAACATTTCGTTTGTACTGAAAAGTGAATAACAAATAAAATGTGCTTAACAAGCCAAATCCACTTCGGTTCCATTCCAAGGGTTGGGTTATAAAAAAATAAAACTTACAGCATCTCTCAATGTTTCTTCCCTGGATAATATATGAGGTTTATTCCCTCTTTCTCCATCCAAGGTTATTGCATATACATCGGGCGCTTGTACAGCGCTGAGTTTCCCCGCGTAGAACAGACCGCCCATCGCTGTGAGGACTCTTGGAGACAAATCCAGCTTGTCTTCTGTAAGAGTACACATAGAGACTGTTGGCACAACTGGTTCTTGCGACACTTTGGCATCCTCATGTCTCTCTTTAGACTTTACGCTCTTCCGCCGTTTCTTCGCGCGGCGTCTCTCTTTATCACTATCACTGGAAGCACTCGCCCGTCGCATAGCAAACTCCAGCTCGGGCAAATCGTCCCGCGAATGCTTACGAGCCAGTTTGTCCACTTTCTCGCGATTCTTCTGTCTAACCTCATTCAAACTTTCCATAGAAGAACTGGCGGATCTATTAAGGCCCCACTCGCCGGTCTCTTCCTCTTCAGAGCACACTTTCAAAATCGGCTCCGCTTTAAGCTTCGGCCGTACTTTGCTGGTGCGGTTGGTCTCCTCGCGCGAAGGTTCACCGCGCGTACACAAAATACCACCCTTCAGTTTGCCTTTTGCCAATAGATAGCCGACGAGACTGCTTTTCGATTTGGGCTTCTTAGCCACGATTGTTTCAGTCGAATCTGGACTGGAAACTTTCCGTGGGCGTCCAACTTTCCGCTTCTTGGAAGAGCCCCTGTCCCGAATCGGGGGACAGAGCAGGCGTTGAAGGCGTCGGCGGCGTAGACAAAGCGGGAAGAGGAGGGGTTAAGGCATTCAGTTGTGCTCTTTTCTCGTCACACTGACGTTGTAGGTCTTGCAGTCTTTCGCGCATGTCTTTCTCGATTGCATTGACCAAGTCTTGAGCAGAAGGCACCGCTGGCGTATGAGAGCAGTTAGTTGACCCACAAGAGCATGCAGTAACGCGTCTCAAACTGGCTTCCAACTCTCCGCCACTACTTCTTCCTTCATCTTGATCCTTTTCCCGCTTGTGTCTACGCATTTTTTCTATTTTGTGTCGCAGACGGTCAGCGCGATCGTGACTCCTTTGCTTCCTTTCGCTTGAGGAATCCCTGTGCCGATGTCTCTCCTTTTTGGAGTCGTTTACCCCTATCTCTGTCGGTGGGACTTAGCAAAGGCTCACTCTTTATAAAAGTACGGGTTACCGCCTGGTTGACCGGTGGGTTTTCTACCTCCTCCATGAACCTCTGTTCTGCTAAAGCGCAAAGCAAACCAAGTCCACCCAAAGAGGGCTTCGTTCCTTCACCTGTACTCGCCTCTGCGGGAGGAAACTCGAAGCGAGCATGAGGTTCAGCTTCAGTCCGCGGGGGAGATTTCGGAGATGTTTTTAAGTTCAGTAGGCTCAATTTTGTTGTAGTTCTAGTGTCAACCGTTAATGGAGTCTCTAAGGTGGGCATGCTCGTGCCAGGCGTCGTCCTTTCAAACTGCTCGATACTATTGGATAGTAATTCCAGGCCGCTGACATCGACCGGTGGGCGGGAAGAATGCGGTGCCTGCACTGGCGACGTGTTAGCGGTATCTATGACCAAATCATGAGAACCTCCGCTGCTGGAATTGTCCAATGTGTCGTCTCTTTCGATTGCGTCTATTGCTTTCTCCACGGCTCCCACTACGGCCGAAGTCGCCAAACCTTCGGAGGACGATTCCTCTGCGCTGTCTATGGATGAGGGCAGCATCGGCGGTTGGGTTGGCATCATTGCGTCGTCGGGGAAATGTGCGACACCAACACACGCGACGTCCCTCTCATCCTCATCGGCATGGTTCGGCGATTCATCCTCGTCGTCGATGTGGTCTGTTTGGTTGGATGCGTCTTTATGGGCCGGGCCTTCGGAAGCTTCGGGAGGTGGGGTCGGCGGGGCGGCAGGCGAGGTGGCCTGGCTCCTGCAGGCCTGCTCCGCGAAATCTGGCTGGTAATACAGATGCGTCATCATCGGCTGCGGCACCGGCTCAGGCGCAAACGTCGGCTGCGGTTTCTCCTGGGGCGGTTCCGGTTCTATCTTTATTAAGGCATGGGGGGTGAGTAGAGGTTGGATCATGGGTTTCCTTTTGTCCGCCGTGTGGGCAGGATGTTGGGGAGGTGGGCCGGGAGCGAGGGTGACCAGGCGGGTGGAGTGCGTGTGGGTGTGTTGGAGCGTGGCTGTCGAGGCGAGGAGGTCGCCGGGGAGGAGTTGGAGATGGTGGGGCGGGTGTGGTGCGGGGGGGAGGATTAAGGGTGTCGAGGAGTATGGGAGTCCGCCCCAGACGACTGCGTGTTGTAGGTCTGGGGGTGTGGGCAGCAGGAGCAAGGCGCCCGAGGCGGGCTCGCGCACGAGCTGGAACCCGCCTACAGACGGCACCCCGCCGCCCACGGACCCCACGCCGACGCCTCCTACGCCTCCCATCACCATACTCTCCATGGACACTTGCGCTGGAAATTGAAATGACCGAATTAATGATCTGGTGACTCGAACGCTAATGATGTTACGCGTCTTGATGAAAAGGAGATACAAAGTAATTTATCTCATAGTATACAATAAATGTCTACAATAGTGATATTTATCAAGATAATTCAAGAAAAACAGGACCACGTAAGTACTATAGACCGTTCAATCCGAAACGCAGCGTCAATTATAGCCTTATTTATTAAATTCTTTATTGTACGCCAAAATACATAAAAGGATACAAAAAAAGAAAAATAAAGTACAATGGGCAGCCTTATTGCACATGGCAATTTCTTCCAGGCAACCTTATGATGAATATAGCACATGGGTTCAGGGGCAGATTATGCAAATTACCAATCTGTTAAAAGAAAAATCACTATGAATCATCAAGAGAAGGTACCCAGGCAGACGGCCTAATACCCGGTCATATTAAAGCCTAGACTAAAAACTATTGTCTTCTACGATACAAAAACAACCTCCAATCTCGACAGACGAGTTGACAATATTAGTAGGTACCATTAACAATTAGAGAACACTTCTACCCCTTCTCTGGCGCCTCCCCTTATTCGGCACCCACCTAAAGAATAGGAATACTGACAATTGTATTCTAGTCTACCGTCATTAAACCACAACATTTAACATACCTAACGTCCTCGTAAAAAATACGTTTTCTTTGTTTTTAGTAAAACCCAGTCGGTAAGCATACCGATGCAAATAGCTATTAATGGATTTCTTTGCGCATGAGCGATATCGCGTACCGCATCGGCGCCGGCGCATCCTAACGAGTGCATGTATTTACATTCATGTTTATTATAAACAAGTTGTCGGCTACTTCGGTTAGACTGGGTTTTTAATATAGATGTTAGGTGCTCCGTTTGGTTAGTAAACCATTGAACGCCGGGAATATAGACACAATAGAAAATTTATATTTTCCTATGGGCCTATAACGCCAACTGCAGGCACAGGCCTTCCCACAAGCATGGTTATGGTGATACTGGACCGTAACCCACTCTAACATCATGTCGGTCTGATTTTCATCGATAAAACTACCAATTTTACAAAAAGCTTTAAAAAATCTGACTTTTAAATTAGGGATCCAACTTTACATGGTAAGTTTTTTTTAAAAATGTAGGCAAAATGAAAGCGACGTTAATAATTAAGTATTTTTTGTTTTGTATACAATAAATTTAACAAATAACAGGAAGTACAATATAGACTTATCTATGCAACAATACAAAGGGTAATTAATTAATAAACTTCATAAAAAATGCCTAATGTAATCCACGTTCTGTCTGTACGTGATGTTGTCACAAATTTTACAAACAATGCCGCGTGCACCAACTAGTAAAGCGATTTGTCACTCCCGCGCATCGCCGGAAGTCGCTCCATAGAATACAAATGTGCATATCAAACCAACTATTCTCAACCTTATTACGTTGAAATATGGTCTTTACTTACAAGATTAAACATTTTCAGTTTAAAAATACCTTCACAGGCACTTATTCCGAAGCAATAAAGTACGTTTCTGTTTATATAATCTGCTAATTTCTTCTCTTTCTAACAATAAAAGTGTGATAAGGACCGATTTGTAACGAGTTTACGTGTGAGGTCGAATTATCGCCATAAAGCTTGGTATTTAAACTTGGCTGCGTTACTTCAATTTTATTTTTATAGGATATCGTATTTTTTTAATGTTTTACGATCTTATTTGATAGTTAAGATTTATTTTGTACTAGCCAAAGTTGTGTCGAGATCTTTATTAGTGCTAAATTACATTAAGAGCCGAATTACCCAGTTTCTATGAGTCATCATCATCATCAGCTCCCCACCGAGGGGCAGGAGCCTACCCGTATAGGGTGATTAGGCCTTAGTCGTCCACGCGGGCCCAGTGCGGATTGGACGACTTCACACACAACCTTCGAATCACTTCGCAGGCGTGCATGAAGGTTTCCTCACGATGTTTTCCTTCACCGTAAGAGCGTCGGATAACGTACATATATTTTCGAAAATACATTGGTACGTTGGGATTTGAAGTTCAGCCCTCCCGGTAGGAAGGCGACAGTCCACACCACTGAGCCACCGACGCTCTTATACGTTTCTATGAGTACTTAGGTATAATTACCTTAGTGCATGCCTGTGCTTTAGGTAGACCTGAGATTTAGAATTTTTAACTACGCTTATCGTTTAAATTCTGTCTTAACCTATGCTGCAGACATAGAACCTACTGAATGTACTTCAATATATTTTTTTAAATTAAATTCTCTGTCGACCTCTGGTAGCGTTTACAGCTTCCCCAAGCAATTAGCAAGCGCAGATTGATCTCAGCCTAAAGTGTTCAGATATTTCTAATGTACCCAATTCTTTGACTGTCTACTTTCCATTTAGCCTTCTTAGGTATGCACCTAAGAAGGGTAAATGGAATGCACCAGAGCGTCGGTGGCTCAGTGGTGTGGACTGTCGCCTTCCTACCGAGAGGGCTGAGGTTCAAATCCCGACACGTACCAATGTATTTTCGAATTTTCGAAAATATATGTACGTTATCCGACGCTCTTACGGTGAAGGAAAACATCGTGAGGAAACCTTCATGCACTCCTGCGAAGAGATTCGAAGGTTGTGTGTGAAGTCGTCCAATCCGCACTGGGCCCGCGTGGACGACTAAGGCCTAATCACCCTATACGGGTAGGCTCGTGCCCCTCGGTGGGGACGTTTAATGAGCTGATGATGAGGTATGCACCTTTTACTAGGTTACTCAACATTAACTTTTCTCAGTCACCGTATCAATTCCCAGGAGCTCGTAATAGTTTTATTTGTTTGTTGTAAGTGGGTACCCCCTGTAGAGTGGCGTGCACTCCATATATGCAAATAAGCAGTAGGCATATATAGGGTATGCGTCCAGACAACCCGGAAAATCGCCAATATATTGAATGATTCCCACTAATTCACCCGTTTCCCTCTACAGATTTGAAACCATAGGTCATTAACAACACTCAATTGGACGAAAATGTAAATTATTTATTGTTTCTGCGATAAGTGTCACTCACTTTGCATACCCTACTCATAATCTCTGTGCAAGCCACTGCCCCTGTACCACCTTACCACCAATCTCTTAAAACAGTATTACTCACAATAATCTTACTTAGCCTTTACCAGTACAAACTGACGTATCATTATTTTGACGACCCACTTGGTGTAGCGGTTGTGACGTCGAGTGCAACACCAAGGGTTCCGGGTTCGATCCCCGGGCAGTACAAACATTTGTGTGCATGAATATGTCTGTTTGTTATGGTCTGGGTATTTTCTATATATAATATGTATGTAAAAAACAATGTATTGTTTGATCCGTTGTTTACCCATAATGCAGACTTCACGCTTAACTTGGGGCTAGATGGCGCTGTGAATGTCAGTGGATATTTATTTATTTATTATAAAAATTTGAAAATCCCCGACCAATACAGACTTGTTCATGTACACAAATGTTTTTCCCGGGGTTCGAACCCGGAATCCTTGATGTAATAGCCGACGTCGCAACCATCACACCAGATGGGTAGTCAAACCCATTGCCTACCATTAGTCACGGTTTCCGACCTTGGCGAGTCAACACAAGTAGACAGATTAAACGGGAAACCTCCCAGAACGCCCCGCTAAATTATTAGTCCGTAAACGCACTTAGGGCTGCCAAATATTACTGACGAACGATTTGATATACGAGGACCCATTTGGTGTTGCGGTTGAGACGTCGACTGCAACACCAGGGTTCCAGGTTCGATCCCCGGCAGTACAAACATTTGTGTGCATGAAATGTCTTTTGTAATGGTCTGAGTGTTTTCTATGTAAAAAGATTTTCGCCAGCGTCTAAGTTTGACCTCGCTACGCCACTGATTCTTACTGTCATTTATTATCAGTTGAACCAATCACACCACAAAATACTGTCGATTTCTTTTGAAAAGTGTAACAACACGAGTTTCTTTCCGGAGTCTTCTCGGTAGATCACAACCCTCCGAACCGGTGGTAGATTCATTAAAAAATCAGTTCTTTTATAACAATTCAAAACTGATATTAATGATTTATTTGAATAAAACATTTTTGAGTTTGAGTTTAAACGTTTTCCCTAGCAATAACCCAACTAAACCTGTACAACCCTAATGTATTCGAATACTCGATAATTACTCCCCAAAATCACACTAATCACTGGAATCGATTGTTCCGCCATGCTTTATTCCTTTACACGTCCCTATTAGGAGAGC
>PQWD01002090.1:21636-91631 GCA_019425675.1 Leucinodes orbonalis | reverse complement strand
GCATGTAGAATTTAGTGTGACCAATATCGAACAGTTTTTATGAGACAACCTTAGTAATTATTATATTCGATGTGTGTAACGTATTTTTTTAATAGTAACCCTACTTTCAGTTATTTCCATAAACAATATCTCACTCTATGGATAGATTTTCTAAAATAAATAAATAATTATATATATATATATATATATATATATATATATACTTTATTTCAGATGCACTAATCACTTGGTTAAGGTGGTGGTAACAAATTGATGAAGACTGCTAGAGATCTGTCCGCGGTGAAATCATAGGTAAGTTTTCATTTAGCCCTGGACATGTTTAACGCTGAGAGCCATCTGCGCTCGCCAATTGCCCGGTAAAGCTGTGAAGGCCATCTGCGGCCAACAGCACTAGTCAATTCGAAAAAAAAAGTGATCTGGACATTTTAGACTGTAATGATGATGATGTACTTTCTAACTAACATATGAAATAAAAGATTACCTAATTAGATCAGCTTATCTGTTTTTCGAAGGGGGTGTATAACTTCTAATTGGTTATCGGGACTATCCCACATTGGGGGGTCAGTGTGGGGTCTCCGTTGGTCAATTACACCGGTATTTGACCACTGCACGCGAGGTGATTACGTCCATCACCCGCCTAACGCCAGCGTATCATCTTTTATACATTACGCCATGCTAATAGGGTGCTATACGAATATTTGGAATTCTTCCAAAGTTTCCTAGTCTTTTTTCATAGACGGGTAACATGATATAGTCTTTACTAATATTAATTTTGTTATGTCTGTTTGTCCGTCTTTCACGGTAAAACAGAAAGAAGAATAGATGTGATTTTCTTAAGTGGAGAAAGTTGAAGTGGGAGATTGGCTTTTTTTTGTTAAATTATAAACCCCCACGTTCTCTTTAGGAAATCTGCTCTTAATGCCTTAAACGAGGTTTTACAAGGACTTTTCCAAGTTTTAAAGGTAGAAAGCTAAAAATCAATGGAAATACTTATAATATTATCAAAAGCAGCGTAAATGATACCTTTCTGTTTTCGTAACCAGGAAACTGATGAATTTAACGAGCAAAGCTTGTGGCAAAAGCTAGTTTTAAATATAAAAGTTTATTGAGGACCTTGGTAATGTGATGGCAAGCCACCCATGGAATGTAATTTGGAATGAGCCTGATTATGTAGCGGATCTGTAGAAGGAAATATGGGAATGGGAAAAGGTCAATTTTAAGCTCCTGGCCAAATCCAACAACCTTGTAGCCGATTTTCTGTAAAGTTGTGGTTTCTTCAGTATTATTACTTATCCTACGGCCGGTAGAAAGATAACATATAAACTCATTACATATGTAATTAGGCATACAAATATACTTACTCGCAATTCTATTTCATACAATTTGACTGGTCACCATAAAAATATCACGTGACGAAGAACTGTTATTTAATTTGTGAGAATAAACTGTTAAGTATCATTTGTAACACGCAAGCGTGGTAATAGATGCGATTTAAATTACTAGTGTGACTTATGATATTTGATATTTATGATATATGAATTTTTTTGAAGTTTTTCATACTTTTTTCTTGGCTAGATAAAGAATACACGAAGAAAGGGTACTAATGAAAATCTTATCTGTCCTCTGCTATTCCCTAAGTTGACGAATATAAAATGTAACGAAATAAATTGAAGCAAAATAACATATTTCATTGCAAAATTTAAATGAATATAAAGACAAAATATTTTAGTAGGTCCATACCTACTAAAATATTCAAAATCATATACTTTTGAAGATTGGTATTTTTCAAAAGAACATATTTATTATAATATAATATTAAAGAAGCTTTTTAAAATCATAAAAAGGTTTGCTATTTTGTAAATGGTTTTGAACTTTAAGATAAAGAATTAATTAATCATTAAAAGGGCCGCCATTGCATTAAAACAAAAACTTTGAAATCTCATCTGCGATTTAGAATTGAAAAAAGTACCGTTACCAAATTCGAAATTACGTAAATCGTCGGGCGCGTCGAATGGCGGCTAAAACAAAACGCAGAAAGCCCGGGAATATATCAAAACTTTTGACATTGTTCGTAATTTTTAATTGATGACATCGTACCCGTGTTAAATTAGACACAAATGAGCTGTTAATGTATTATTTTTTCACGTCGATTGTCGACATTAGGTTTTTCGAAAATATATCAATGATCTATTACAATTTTATTCAGTTTTAATCGCTTCCTGTGTCGTATTTATATCCTTAAAGTTTTTAATGATGTTTCTTTTATTAGTTACGCATCCGTTGAATGATACATAACAGATATACATAACGTTTATTATTTGTATACTTATAAGTACCCATGTTACTCAATATGTATATACTTAAAGGTTTCCCATACACACTTATTATGACTAAGTTGGGTTGTGATTGAGATGGCGCTTAAGACGATTAAGACTGGTATCAATTATATTATTCCTTAAACACATCCATTTATTTACGTAATAATCATATATCATTTTAATCGAACAAACTTGTAGCAGCCTGTTTTTTTGTACTGAAAATTTCAAACCAAGTTACAAACTCCTAGATACAAAAGAATACTTCCCAATACATCTCAATTTAACTTTGTACAAACTTGCGAATCTATTCAAATCAAATGAATGCGGAAAGCTATCATTATCCAGGGCGGCAAGGGTGGGAATCAACTTTCGTTATAATGAACCCGAAACTTTTTCCCGTCGACCAAATGTCCGCCACCTCGGGGTGTTTAACGAACCACACGACCGTTTCACCCAAGAAAAATAATATTAATTGTATCGATAATGCTTTCGCGGTGGCGAAAATCGACAATTGAGTGTGGAGCCCAAATTCCGGACCACACAGTCGACCACACAAAAAAATAAAAAAAACAAAGTCATTGTGACAGCTGTCATTGGGATATAAATATGGCGGGGACGCCGATGGCGACGTCAGCAGGACAAGGCAACGACATACTGGTCGTTCAGCCGGTGAAAATAAGCGTCGCTGAAATGTTGTTTTTGTTTGCTTTTTATGTTGATGTCATTATTGATTGCTTACTGTGCC
This sequence comes from Leucinodes orbonalis, assembly GCA_019425675.1. NCBI lineage: Eukaryota > Metazoa > Arthropoda > Insecta > Lepidoptera > Crambidae > Leucinodes > Leucinodes orbonalis. The sequence continues at coordinate 88,568 of PQWD01002090.1, read as the reverse complement.
TTTGGGCATGATACTATGTAAAGTAACGTTCAATATATAGAAGTTTGTGGCCAGCCATCTGCGAATCATTTACCAATAGTAAGCTTAAAAAATTTCAAGGTTACTTAAAGCAGTTAATATTAAACAAATATGATCATAAAAAAAATATTATGAACACAGCTTATACTTATTCGATAAAGGCAACAGATAAGTAAATAACAAACAAACATGCACACATTTTTTCAAAACTTAACTTACACATGTTTGATGTAAAGAATTAGTATTAGTCACACAAATTTTTATCCCGGTTAGGAATCGAATCAACTACTATTATGGGCTCTTCCGTTATTGAGGTAGTCAACATACAAGTAGAACCATTCTCTATTTAACCAGTCATCTTCAATCAAGTAGGTTGTTAGGTTGATGAATCATAAGACAACTCGCGACCCTTGTTGCAAATTCTCTAAGCCGCCTACAAGTTTATCGAATTTAATATTATCATTTAGTCTGAGTAAACCATCGCGATTGACACAAATGGGCCGGCTAACAGAATACCGGTGTAAAACAACTCGCGTTGCAACCATTACCATCACATCAGCTCAGTAAGCATTCCCGCCGAGGGCACGAGCCTACCCGTAAAGGGTAGCTCAGAGTAAATATAATCCCACCAAAAACTAGCCAAGTCTCGATGGAGCTGCTTGATTATCTCTAAAAAATAATGAAATCAAGACAAAGACATGCCAAGTCTAGGTTTCCTTACTGCGATTACTTTATTATTATGGTTAATGTCCTTTTGGGACGTTCCCACCTTATGTAAATAAATAAAAAGATTAGAATTAAAATTGTGCTCGTCTGTTAACGGCGTTTTAGTTTGTATTCTGGCATACCTAAATATAATAATGCCTATAATATACTCTCTCGAAATAATTTTTTTTTTTAAATTAATAAATAGGTTTTAACCTACCTATAAGTTGAAGGATAAAGAAAACCAGTACCCAGCCTTGTACAAATAGATTTAGGAGGGATGATGAATTTTTTTTCCTTTGGTTTCTATGGAGCGCTTATTAATAAACATGGGTAACACATATTGAACAGAAAAAGGTATAATTTGCTATGAATGTTTTGTTGGAAGTGATTTGGAGCTATATGAGTCTAAACAAATAATTTCCATGTCTTTTTTCATATTTTTTTTATCATCTATAGACAGGCATTCAGCCGTCATCTCACATGATGGAAGTGATGATGCAGCCGAGGATGGATCATGGCTGTCTAGAAATGCTGAAATCAATCAATGACATATATTATTTATTATTATATTTCTATATATTATTCCTTAGTTCTCTTTCTCATCAGTAGCCGACTGCTGCACATAGGTCTCCACCTTTTTACGCCGAAGTCGTCCTTTCATTTTCTAATTTATTTTTTAACTAGTGACTCGCCCCGGTTCCCACGGTTGCAATGCTGATAGGTATTAAATACACTGCAGAAAAACTGTCAACGTTGTATTGAAAAAACATTATTTTGGTACCTAAATCTCGTAGGGTTCAGCCTGCGTTTGCAAAGTAAGTGTAAAAATATAAATTATTAAAAATTAAACCAAATTTCCATAAACTACATTAACAGCTATTGAAAACTCGTACTTATATGTCCTAGGTAATTTATTTTGTATTTATAATTACCATAAAAAAATTGTAACAATTATTTTTTATCCAATCCTGTACAAAAACCATAAAGGTTTTTAGTGACGGGATTTCTAAATAACTAAAATAAATAATAAACAAAAATTACATTATACATATATTTTATATTAAAAAAAAGTTAACTATTAAATTGAAATAAAAATATGACATGTAGAAATGAGATGTAAGAAACCGGACTAAACAACTAAATACCTATACTTACTTAGTTCCAAAATCAATTATATATACCTGAACACCTTAATGATCATTCCCATCAGTCTAAACGGCACATATTGGGCCGTAACCCACCACGCCGGCCAAATACGGATCTATGTGTGTTAAGGGCTACCAACCTAATTTCTAAAATCTTATTGGCACATTAAAGATGTAAGAGGTATGTACAAAGCATAAGAAACATAGATTCCTCATCATCATCATCATTGCAGCCTAATTATGTCCACTGCTGAACGAAGGCCTCCCCTAATAATTTCCACGCGGGCCGATCCCTAGCAGTTGACATCCATCTGCTACCCACCACCTTAACCAGGTCATTCATCCCTCTGGTTGGGGGTTGGCCTACGCTTCGCTTTCCGTCCGTGGACACCACTCGAGAGCCTTTCCGCCTCATCGGCCATCGGTTCACTATGTGCCCTACTGCCACTTCAACTTGCTAATCCTCTGGGCTTTGTCGGTCATCCTAGTTCTCCTATGGATATCCTCGTTTGGCATTTTGTCGCGTAGGGAGACACCTAACATACAAGTAACCCTCTCCAAAGCAAAACATAGATTATCACGTAGCTACGAGTATAACTCCTTGGTAAATTTGAACAGATAATAATCAGTAAAATCCTACAATATAGTAGCTTGAATTACCTTTACACACATTTTATGTGAGCGTCGGTGGCTCAATGGTGTGGACTGTCGCCTTCCTACCGGGAGGGCCGAGGTTCAAATCCCGCCACGTACCAATGTGTTTTCGAATTTTCGAAAATATATGTACGTTATCCGACGCTCTTACGGTGAAGGAAAACATCGTGAGGAAACCTTCATGCACGCCTGCGGAAATTCAAAGGTTGTGCGTGAAGTCGTCCAATCCGCACTGGGCCCGCGTGGACGACTAAGGCTTAATCACCCTATACGTTTAATGAGCTGATGATGATGACATTTTATGTAAAAAGTCAATTACATTAAAGTAAAAACATTTACAATATTATTAAACTAAAGATTATGAGTGAATTATTCACACTGAAAATACTTTAAGGTACTTTAAGGCTTTAGTTAATCCATATAAAATAAGTCTATGAACTAGTAATTATTTATCATTTAATTTAATATATTTTTATTGAAGTACTATAAAGGCACTTTTGTATCGTATGTGACGATATAAAAGTGTTGAGTATTGGTATCGAAACCAACATCACATGATAAACCTGATTGAAGTGCATTTTGTCGAATAACAAAAGAAACTGTAGCGACCCCTGCCAACAAAAAATCGATTTCTCTTCAACCTATCGCAGTCCACTGCTGGACATAGGTCTCCCCCATTTTGCGCCAGATATCCCGGCCCTCTGCCTTTCTCATCCAGCGTCCACCAGCGACCTTTTGCAATTTGTCGTCATAGATTAGATTTCGATATCTCTAAATTGAGAAGTTTTAACTCAGCAGTGGGCGTAAAGGATGTTGAAATCATTCTCATTAGTTATTTCACAAATTAAAACAATTCATATTTTTCCTTACAACCCATTTTGTAACAAAGAACCTATTCTTTTTTATAAAACAAACTACAAACTTTTTCGAGCCACCAAAAAAAAACAATAAAGGTTGCCACCAAAAAGTTTCTACAAAAAAGGTTTCACTATCAAACCAATAATGGTACCATCCATTCACGCGCGCAAACATCTAATTGTATCACAAAATCTGGCACAAAACGCGTCACAATGGCTCCATGGACCGTCGCCCGTAACTGCTCACTTAACCCTACAATGCCGATAAAGAATAACAATTAATCGGTCCACAGCAATGCCACCGATGTTAAAAACCGTCAAAGTGAGTGTCGCACGAGCCAATAGGGAGGGCTGGAGGGAGAGCCGGCCGCTTCTGCGCCAATGGAGCACCCCGGGGCGGAGCCTCCAGCGGCGCTCGGCGTTTCGCCCCCAGCTAAAGCCTTTTCGCCTGCAGTCGTTTACAGATAAGCCCCGGGGATGGTCGATTATTATTACGTTTACGCGTGATTCTGTGTGCCATGGTGCCCGCGGCAAGAGATGTACAAACTCAAGTGCAATAGACAAAGTTCGAAAAAACAATTGTGATATGTTTATGTACATTTTGTGGTCTGTGATATGTTTGCCTTAGTATAGATAGATAGACGGCATGAATTTGTATATGCAGTGCCATCGTGAGGTATGTCCGATTTCGATATTTACTTATATGTGACTTGAGTGCAATATTTCGTAGATAGGTCCTACATATTGCGAACAACTTCGGTGGCTCATTGGTGTGGACTGTTGCCTTCCGATCTGGAGGACGCAGGTGCATATCCCGCTACGTACCAATGACTTTTCGAATTTTCGAAATCATATGTACGTTATTCCGACGCTCTTACGGTGAAGGAAAATATCGTGAGGAAACCTGCGCACGCCCGCAAAGAGATTCAAAGGTTGTGCTTGAAGTTGGCCAATCCGCACTGGGCCCGCGTGGATGACTAAGGCCTATACACCCTATACGGATAGGCTCGTGCCCCTCGGTGGGGACGTTTAATGAACTGAGGATGCAAATATTTTTTAAAACCGCAACATACATCTGTTAGTATCATGATAATTAAGCCTTTAACGCCTTGCAGGGCACAGGCCTTCCCGCATAGCACAGATTGGGCTCTAACCCGCCACGCAGGCCCAAGTGTAGTACTATTCTATGATTGTAGCCGAGACGACGGTTGAACATGCCCGCCGAAGCATTATTATTTTATAATATACTAACGACCCGCCCCGACTTCTCATGGGTACAATGATGATACTAAATACACTACAGAAAAACGTTGTATATAAAAACATTATTTTTAGAAATTTCGTAGGACTGTGAACGTTGTATAAAAAAACATTATTTTAATAAATTTCGTAGGGTTCAGCCTGCGTTTGGAATGAAAGCGGATAAAATGTAATTAGTTGCGGCAACACATTAGTTTACTACCCATATTACAGGCTAAATGCCTAGTTCAGGACTAGATGGCGCTGTGTTAGTGTCAGTGGATAATATTTCGCCAACACCACATTTCAAGAGCGTATATTTTTCTCTTGTCATATTTGCTCAGCATCGGTATTTAAGATAGCCCTTGCCTTCGTATTATTTATCTTTCTTCAGCCTGTCGTCATCCACCAGGGCCGGATTTACCTAAGGGCTACTTGGGCTACAGCCCAGGGCCCCGAGATTACTTGGGCCCCCTGACCGCACTAAAACCAATAGGCAATTCGGTTTCTCTCTCATTCAAAGGTTACCTGGAAGAGATAGCTTCCACAGCAATAAAGTCGTCTTTTGTACAATTAATGATATTTTGTGCAATAAACTAATCAATTCAGAAACAGTTTTTTTGCATGAACAATTAGTTGATAGGCCCCTCAGTAGTTACAGCCCAGGGCCCAATGACATTCTGTATATATAAAGGTAGAGACGCCATCCGTGCCTCAAAAACGAACCGCCGAAGAGATTACAGTTTGTACTCTTTTGTTTAGGTAAATATGTTCGAAATTCGAAATATGTGTATGTGTGCTGTCGCTGCATTCGGAACACTTTTTTCGATTGTTTTGTGAGCATATCACGAATCTATACTTTTTATGTCATTGCTAGGGCCCACAAATTAACGATCCGCCCCTGCAGTCCACAGTAGGGCATAGGTCTGCTCCATTCCGCGCCAGGTATCCCAGTCCTTCGCTTTTATTATTATTTGACATCGGAGAAATCCTTCATATCCTTCATCATCATCATCACCTCATTAAACGTCCCCACCGAGGGGCACGAGCCTACCCGTACATGGTGATAAGGCCTTAGTCGTTCACGCGGGCTCAGTGCGGGTTGGACGACTTCACGCACAACCTTTGAATCGATGTTTTCTTTCACCGTAAGAGCGTCGGTAAAGTACATATATTTTTCGAAAATTCGAAAACACATTCGTACCTACGTGGCGGGATTTGAACCTCAGCCCTACCACAGATTTCCCAATACAGGAGATGGGGCAAGCCGCGTTTAAAGTGCGACAACTGTAAGCTCAACGAGCATACACTGGCTACCAGTTTACGCTCTGTGAGACGAGTCAAGACGCACGAATATTAGAAGAAATTACCGATTTTTTCCAAAATGCCATCCTGTGCAATTGTAATATGCCATCATCGCAATGAATCAGTAAATTTACCAAGAAAAATAATAACTTTTCACAGGTAAGAACCGAAAAGAAATTGCGACACTGGGACTGCCTATAAATTTGGCGGCTTGTCCAGTCTAATGTATATTCTGATGTCTGTGCCCTACCGGTAAGAGGGCAACAGTCCACACCATTGAGCAACCGACGCTCTACTTCATGTCCTTAGTCAGTGTGTAATTAAAACCAAGTCAAATGACAACCCTATACTCGACCTATTATTATCGGCGGACCAAAAACAAAAGACCAATGTGTAATTGTCACATTTTTACTTTTTTTAAACAAGAGACGAAGTTGTTTATGCGACTTCAATAAGGTTGTCAAGTTGGTATATTTTTTTATTTATATGATAGAAAAAGTCTGTTTACAAAATCTTATAGAACCTTAGAAAAACCATTATTGTTATTTATACAACTATTATTGTTAAGTATTAATCATTTAAGCACAAAAATTACACATTAAAAGACAGATGAAATAATAAAATATTAAAGTTCACAGAAAACAAGAACATACAATACAAGAACAATCATTTATTAGTACCAATAAAAATAACCAATACTACAAATTTAACGACATTTTAATTAAAATTTTACAAAACTGAACAACATTGTGTCTTAACCCATGTTTATATTGATATATTTTTTTACTTTGTTCGATACTACGTCAACGTCTTCAATAAAAATTTCTGCGACATTTAATGAGTACCTATCCTTGTACAAATTAATACGAAACTTGTACTCGGTAACACGCATACTTCGTTATCTGAAATCAATTTTTTTTGTTATGTAAAAATAAATAAGTGTCCATTGACATATTCACAGCGCCAACGGATAAACATACTTATATTCACAGCGCCAACGGATAAACATACTTATATTCACAGCGCCAACGGATAAACATACTTATATTCACAGCGCCAACGGATAAACATACTTATATTCACAGCGCCAACGGATAAACATACTTATATTCACAGCGCCAACGGATAAACATACTTATATTCACAGCGCCAACGGATAAACATACTTATATTCACAGCGCCAACGGATAAACATACTTATATTCACAGCGCCAACGGATAAACATACTTATATTCACAGCGCCAACGGATAAACATACTTATATTCACAGCGCCAACGGATAAACATACTTATATTCACAGCGCCAACGGATAAACATACTTATATTCACAGCGCCAACGGATAAACATACTTATATTCACAGCGCCAACGGATAAACATACTTATATTCACAGCGCCAACGGATAAACATACTTATATTCACAGCGCCAACGGAAAACATACTTATATTCACAGCGCCAACGGATAAACATACTTATATTCACAGCGCCAACGGATAAACATACTTATATTCACAGCGCCAACGGATAAACATACTTATATTCACAGCGCCAACGGATAAACATACTTATATTCACAGCGCCAACGGATAAACATACTTATATTCACAGCGCCAACGGATAAACATACTTATATTCACAGCGCCAACGGATAAACATACTTATATTCACAGCGCCAACGGATAAACATACTTATATTTTTTTGTTGTAAATAAATAAATATCATACATATAAACACTTAGACCAATACAAACAGACATGTTCATGCACACAGATATATGTACTGCCCGGGGATCCAACCCGTAGCCCTTGGTGTACGTCTCAACCATTACACCAATTGGGTCGTTAAAGTAATATAGATAATTTGTTTGTATCTCAGATACACAATATCACAAAATCTTAAACATAGAAACACAAAATTGGGTTCGATCCCCGGGCAGTACAAACATTTGTTTGCATGAACATGTCTGTAATGGACTCGGTGTTTTCTATGTATAATATATATGTATTTACAAAAAAGATATAAGTATGTTAATCACTTGTTAAGTACCCTTACTTCAAGCTTCTGGCTAGATGGCGCTGTGTGAATGTCAGTGGATATTTATTTATATATTTGTCATAGATACAATAACTGTCTCTATGGTGAAGTCCGATTGTTTATTTCTGCGAAATGCAGAGGTCGTGGGTTCGGAGCCTGCGAGGAGACCGCATAGGGTACCTATGTCACTTTGTGAAATAATTATTACCAGTTTGGTTTGGACATTACAGAATGAATCCCATGATTTTCCAAAAAGGACGTTGATGCTGGCTGAACCACTTGATTTTTTGAATAGAAAGATGATTTCATGCTTCTGAGGTTAAGCCGTTGGTCTTGGCTGGGCCTGCGTAGTGGATTTCGACCCAAGGTCCCATGGTCCTGCTGTTTTGATATATATGTCCCAGCTGTGGGACCTATAACGACTGATAAAGATAATAAAAACAGCGATTTGATGAATTTTAAATTTATAAAATCTAAATACATGATTGGATAAATACCGTAACTAGTTCAATAAAATGTCCATCATCAGCTCATTAAACGTCCCCACCGAGGGGCACGAGCCCACCCGTATAGGGTGATTAGGCCTTAGTCGTCCACGCGGGCCCAGTGCGGATTGGACGACTTCACACACAACCTTCGAATCTCTTCGCAGGCGTGCATGAAGGTTTCCTCACGATGTTTTCCTTCACCGTAAGAGCGTCGGATAACGTACATATATATTTCGAAAATTCGAAAATACATTGGTACGTGTCGGGATTTGAACCTCAGCCCTCCCGGTAGGAAGGCGACAGTCCACACCACTGAGCCACCGACGCTCTAAAATAAAATAAAATGTCATTACAATTGAACTCAACTTATTTTAACAGGTCATTTTTGTGATTTCGGTTTTACTTTGTTAATATAAATGTTTCATTTTGTTTTGTTTTATGTCGACTTAATCATAAGTGCTTATTGTAAGCTTGTATTGAAAACATGAATTTTAACTTTGACTCTTACTTATTTTTTCTTTTAAAGTATTTTGGAGTTGTACATGCGAAATGGTAATTGTAATAGTTCCGTTTACAGATATGTGCGTAATTACGCATTTTTCCCTAATGAACAAACAAGTAAACATCTAATCTATAAGTGCTTGAAATAGCCTTTAATACACCAATTCCAAAATAACGCTTCGTACATACAAACGCGCGTGCAACACGCAAGATCACGATTTTGTTTTCTATTTTTCAAAACCTAAGTTCAATCAAGCACACGTGGTAGTGGCGTGCACTCCATATATGCATACCCTGGTCCAGTCAACATGGAAAATCGCCAATATTAAATTAATTCCACTTACTCGCCCATTTTCTTCCACAGATTTGAAATCATAGGCGTTCTGCTGTCATTAACAGCACTCGATCTGACTAAAATGAAAATTATTTATTGTTTTATGCGATGAGTGTCACTCACTTTGCATACCCTACTCATAATCTCTGTGCACGCCACTGCGTGGTGGTAGACAACTGTCGCCCACTTATAATAAAAACTGTATTATATTTTTTCTAATAAATTGGAATAAATTACGCCAATTATCTCAAAAAAGGTTTTGTTACCTAAATAACTAACTTATGATGCTAGTTCTCTAAAAAAGTTTTTATTTCTTTTCTTTATCCGTCACATAGTCATTTCTATAACAACTAGGTCTCTTATACCACTAGGTATAAGAGACCTAGCACGGGATGAGGGCACTGTAGCTATTAAACTAACTATAGTTTAATAGCTACAGTGCCCTCATCCCGAAACACAGAAGTGCAAAACACTCCTGTTTCACGGGACGATATCTGGCACTGCGGTGGTACCTACCTAGACGACTCAGTACCGAGTCTACCACCTAGTCATTTCTTTTATTATTTACACAAACGGTAATAATGAATTCCAAGTCGTCCATGGTGGAGACGTCCATTTTTGTTGACGACGGTATGTCTCCGTATATAATTTACGCACAGTAATTATAAGAGATAAATATAACTTAGGTACAACTCAATACAATTATCTTTCTGTTGCTATTAATTATCGACTTTTTTCCCTGCTTTATAATATAGACCATTATTTACCCGGTTTGGTTGAAATTCAAATTAAATTCAGTTGACTGAATATTATTAAAGACTTATTTAGAAAGTAACTGGTCTGAGATAAAGGAACCTACATTTTAGTACTTTTCTTTCGGTTTTTTCCTTCATTCTGTAAATTGGGGATTATAAAAAATACTTTTATACGTATTTTTTTTAGTAGTATAAAATTTTATAACAATAGAAATTATAGTGTGTTCGTTCTCGTTGACATGAGTTAAGATTGTATGGTTTAGTAAAAAAAAACACTAGATAATAATAAGCTGTCAGCGTATGATAATGTATTAAAGGAAATGTATCTTGCAACTACATTTTAGTATTGTTAAAGTCACTGTTTGATTGTGATTACCCAATAAATGTTATTATTTTCAGTTTTAACTATGATGTCTATGATTTGGTGTTTCCCTCGTCTCTTATAATTAAAACAATATGTCAAAGTAACCAATCCTTACAAAGATATACGAAATATCCTTGGGTACATATAAAATTCATAAGATACTCATCATTAAAAAAAGTTTATGCTGACCGGAATATGAGGGAAATGTTAATCTTTTTCCTAAAAAATACTCATAATAATACTTCAACTGAAGTTCTAAAATTAAATGACATAATCGAACTCCCATTTATAGGCGGCGCGCATTCCCTTTGTCTTTCATTGCTTAAAAAAACAATAACTCTTTATTGTCCGTGCAGGTAAGTTGGGTAATATTTCACATTCGAACTATAGTCATAAATTAATTCCTTTGCCCTACGCGAATGGATATTAAAAAATAAAAAGCCCGCCGAAAACGAAATGAAAGGGATATTTCTTAAAAACAACCTCGATCCCATTAAGGCGCTGTCATCGCCGCGTTGATAAGATTTAAATTAGGCACACAATAAAGCTCCTGTCAAATCCGCCATTAATTTCGAATTTCAAATTTGGAACGGGAGCGGTCCACCAAAGCCTTTTCCGATTGTCATGGGCGCGCAATGCCGTTATTCAATGTTTCTGACAAATTAATTTTACCGTGTCGCTTTGTTGCTGTTTTGACTGGTTGTGACTTGGTACTGTCCGGTGTGAGTTTGCAAACGAAATGTTTCTTAACTTATCATTTTTTTTATTTAAGGATTTTTTAAATTTATTTGATACTTGCTACAATGCAAAAAGTTTAACAGTCAAAACTAGTAGAGTTTTTATTAGTTAGAGATTTCCAGTATCTATTTATAGACGAAAAAATAAATACAAATAATTTATTTTTAAGTTATTAGTTCCTACGCTTTCTAGTTAATTGCATTCTTATTGTATATTTCATTAGATAAAATTATACTCAGATAATGGTTTATCTGAGTATTTTTATCTATTTTGTAGTGTGTTAACAAAATTGGGATAACAAATCTTAAATATTGTGATAGAATCAAGGCGCAACTTTAAAGCTTTTGTCAGTTGTGTCCTTTTTTTAAATCCTTGATTTTAAAATAACTATGCGTATTCCTACACCTACCTGTTTATTTCAAGACACAATAATAAGACTTAATTATTTCCGTTAAAGGTAGGTGGCGGTAATAACAATCAAATGACTTTATGTTAAACAAAGTACATAGCAAAACATATAATTTCAGCATGCACCTACAACAAAAAAATTGTCAAGGACTGGCCAATCTAAATGTGCCAAATATTACACGAAAGATAAAAGCCAAACATAATCATCGCTTTTGTTATTTGTCACAGCAAAAATCAAAAATCAAAATCAAAATTCTTTATTCAAATTAGGCTTACAAAAAGCACTTATGAACGTCAAAAAATATACAAAAATATAATAAAAAACAATTAAAAATACTAAACTAAAAATATGAATTTTGATGCTTTGAAAAAAAGCGCTTCAGTGGATTGGCCTGTTGAGAAAGAAGCACCCAAGAAAACTCAACAGTGTAGCCTTTTTTAAAAACAATTACTTAATGTAACAATATATCATAAACACTGAAATAGCTGAGCAATTTAAGACCAAGGATTTTTATCACATAAATATTCGTCAATAGTGTAGTACCCTTTTTTAGAAAGGTGGTTTTTTATTCTAGCTTTAAACATGTGTAAAGGTAACTCGACAATATTTTGCGGTACCTTATTGAAAAACTTTATACATCTTCCTATAAAAGATTTACCTACTTTATGTAGTCTCAAGTCCGGAACAGCAAGTTTGTTTCTATTCCTAGTATTAAAATTGTGTGAGTCACAATTTTTTTAAAGGTATGATAGTATTTACGGACGTAAATTAAATTTTCATAAATATATTGTGATGCTACAGTCATTATATTTATTTCTTTAAAAAGTTCCTTAAGAGAGTCACGGGGTCTAAGGTTGTAGATAAAACGAATAGCTCTTTTTTGTAGTACAAATATTGTATTAATGTCGGCAGCTGAACCCCACAACAGTAGACCATATGACATGACACTATGAAAATAACTGAAATAAACCAATCTTGCTGTTTCTACATCTGTCAAAAGCCTTATCTTCCTAACAGCATAAGCTGCCGAGCTAAGTCTACCAGCCAGTGATTCAATGTGAGGCCCCCATTGTAACTTTGAATCTAAAGTTATACCAAGAAATGCAGTGGAGTTTACAAGTTCCACTTGATCATTATTCAGTTATGTTGGTCTCGACCTGCCTTACATTGGGCATAGTGAATTTTATACATTTAGTTTTTTTTGCATTAAGTAAAAGATTATTAGCAGTAAACCAATGCATTACTTGAGACAGAGCTCTATTTACATCGTCAAAAGTCGCCTTACGTCTGTTAACATTAAAAATCAATGACGTATCATCAGCAAATAGAACTATATCCGAAAGACTTTTACAATAGTAAGGGAGGTCATTTATATATATTAGAAATAATAGAGGGCCTAAAATTGAACCCTGGGGTACTCCCATGCGCAAAAGGGCACCATGCGACTTTGTGCCATTAATACAGACTTTTTGAACTCTTTCAGAGAGGTAAGATTCTACAAGACTCAATGAGCATTCTGATACACCGTAATGTCTCAACTTTAATAAAAGTGTTTTATGGTCGACGCAGTCAAAAGCTTTAGACAAATCGCAAAAAACTCCTATTGCATCATGTTTGTCCTCCCAGGCATCAAAAATATGCTTAATAAGTGCAATCCCAGCATCAGTAGTATTTTTATTTTTTGTGAAGCCAAACTGTTTCTCATGTAATAATTTGTTAACGTTAAAATGTGAAAGCAACTGATTGAATATAATTTTCTCAAATATTTTACTTAATGCAGGTAAAATAGATATGGGCCTAAAGTTAGATGGATCACTTTTATCACCGGATTTAAATAATGGTATTAATTTACTGTATTTCATTAAATTTGGAAAGAGACCTTTATCTACACAAGTATTAAATATCAATGCTAGATGGGGTGCAATACTATCAATAATTACTTTTATGATATGAGTAGAAATACCCCATAGATCTTCTGTTTTTTTAATATTTAATTCCTTGAAAGTTTTGGTTATTGTGTCTGGAGTTATGTGCTTAAAGCTAAAAATTTTTTTGCATTCAGAAACACTAGATGTCAAAAGAGAGCCAGCAATGGAAGAGCTTGAATTTAAAGTGCTGGTTGTTTCAATTGGAATATTGGTAAAATAATTTTCAAATACACTAGCTACTTCGAGATCCGCGCTAACAATATTATCGTTAATTTTAATGGAGAAATTATTATCGCGACTCTTATTCTTACATGTTTCTTTGTTAATAATATTCCAAGTGGCTTTAATTTTATTACCAGAACCTATTATTTTGTTACGCAAATAGATCGACTTGGCTGTGTGACAAACTTTTTTAAAAATTTTTGAATAATTTCTAACAAAGGCAATAAATATTGGATCCGAAGATGTAGCTTTCAAGTTATATAAATTAAAAAGTATATTTCTACTTTTATATATGCCTGGTGTCGCCCAATCACAGAATTTGGATTTGAAATTATTTACTTTAATTGATTTTGTTAAGAATATACAATCATAGGTACTTTTGATAACATTAAATAAGTTTTCATATAAACTGTCTATATTTGATACATTATAATGCAATTGAGAAATTTTTTGGTCAACAAGAGCCTTGTATCTATTAATTCGGTTCTTATTTACTGGCCTATAAACAATATCTATATTTTTAGAGACATGACAGTGCTCAAATTGTGCCCACTGTCCACTATGGTCTGATTGTAAGCAATTAATTATTGCTTTTTGAAGTATAATATTTTCACAAAAAATGTTATCTAAGCAGGTAGCTGTAGTAGGAGTAGCTCTTGTAGGCTCAGCGAATTGATAGGTTAAATTAAAAGACTTAAACAAATTAATAAACTGGACAGAGTTATGCGACGATTCTAAAAATATAAGCAATTCTTGCAACTATTAATTAAATAAAGTTATTTATATTTAGAAGCGTCGGTGGCTCATTGGTGTGGACATTGGCTTCCGATCTGGAGGGTGCAGGTTCAGGATCGAAATTGTATGTATGTTTATCCGACGCTCTTACGGTGCGAACAACCTGCGCACGCCTACGTAGAAATTCAAAGGTTGTGCGTGGAGTCGGCTAAGATGTATACCCTATACGGGTAGGCTCGTGCCCCTCGGTGTAAGTAACCCCCTGATAATCGGCAGACCTGATTTTTGAACAGATTGGTTTGACGATCTTTGATTACCTACATCCCACTGTAGGCCACAGGCCTTCCCACAGACTCCCGTAATAAAGAGTTATAGGACTCTCTTACTTATGAGTCCTTGGAGAAAATAGGCCTGAATTACTAGATGAGGGTTTTAGACTTACTCACTCATTTGTTCTGTTTTATTGTAAATTTTAATTAGTTACACCATTGGAATATTCATTCTACTATATTAAACCATTAACATTACAGTATCGGAATACCAATTATACAGTTGGATTGTAAAGTGTCGTAATGGTGTGGTAAAGTCAAGTAAATTAGTAAAATTATGGCCCTGAGATCTATATATACATAATACACTTTCGCACCAAATTTCAACCATAAGCAAACGAGTAATTAATTAAACTTTTTTGTTACTCTAACGAAGCAAATAATCAAGATTCTAAAGAAGCACCAATATGAATTACGACCACAGTCCATAAAATTAAAAACAAAACCTCTATTGCCCCTCGCGACATTACTCAATACTTTATTAAGCGCTGTTCACAATTCATTGCTTGTAAATCATGAATTTTAAAAAAGGAACGCGCTCATTTGGCTGCCAGTGCAGTGCGCACTATTTTAAAAAATAAAAATTAAAACAAAAACTCGAGCGCGGGCTTAGCGCGTGGCGGCCATGACGTATGATTGTCGAGTCTTTGTTTTATTGTCTGTGGTAGTTTGCAACTTAAACGTGTAATAATACATTGTTTTACATCTTGTACCCCGATAAAGTTGATAAACTCTATTTTGCAGGGACTTTTTGCTCGGCTCATGTAAAGACCTCGACTATGTAGAAAAAGGCTAAAAATCAGAAACTATTTAAAAAGTCATGTCTCTCCGGGGGTGTAGACAATTAGGAACTTAAAAACTTTTGTAGTTGCATGATAAGATTTATTAAATTTGCAAGTCGGAATAAACCTATTTGTCAAATTATAACGAAGGTATTATCTTACAATAATATTAATATGAGTATGATTTAGGTAAGCGTAGCGTAGAACGCTCTCCGGTCCGGTCACAGATTTATAAACAAAGGTTTCTAAATCTGTGGGTCCGATGGACCGACGACTTGCGTAAGGTCGCTGGTGGAGGCTGGATGAGGAAAGCGGAGGTCCAGGATATCTGGCGCAGAATAGGGGAATTCTTTCGAGAAGAGAACTGCAATAGGTTGAAGACAAGATGTAGGCATGTCTAACCGAGATTGCTTCTACTTTTCTAACTTAAATGAAGGAATCAAGCTTTAGATAAAAAAAAGTTAGCAACCAGCGATCAACAGATAAAGATACAGTATAGCTCCAAACTTGTAGCTTTAAACGTAAAGGCACTCTTTTCAGTTACTTCGAAACCTGCAAAATTTAAGAGACTTTATTGTAAATAATAAGATTAATTAGTCTGTATTCTTTTATAAAGCATACCATAATAAAGAACCTATATGGGCAAATTTTAATGTCTTTTATTAAAATTAATTGGAAAATAATAAAAAAAGGAACCATGAAATCGGTATTAAAACTAATTAGCTCAAGTCCCTGGTCCTTGAATAATAAAAATAATCCACAGACTTTGATCTTATGGCCTATTAAAACATGGACATTGCTTATTGAAAATCGAATTTTGAAATAGCCAATTAGCTGGTTGTTTGGAATTAATGCGCTCGGCCCGGTGGGCGGGGCTGGAGTGACATGTCGTTTAGTTTTTTTGTGGTGGCCAGACTGTCACAACCTATAACAACCTGTTTAGAACATAAATCATTTTGTTCCACAAACAATTTGGTTTATATAATACCGATTTTTGGTGCAGTTTCTAATTACAACTCTACTTGCTGTGAAACTAATAATTTTATAATAAAAAAATATAGGAATACTAAGTAGGTAGTCGGTATCAGAAATACCAACAAAGGATTTTCATTAGTAATGATATTTTAGTCAGCAAAATAAATGCAACAAAATAAGTCGAAAACACGCTTCCAACTATAAATAATTATACCACTGGATTATAAGTAATATTATACAATCTAAATGGAATTTCCGCCAAACGATTTCCCTTTTCAGCTATCTCTTTCAATCATATCATAATGGAATATAAGTAACACCATAAGGAACACTGCATTTAACGTCCAAAGACTTTAAAGCAATATTTATTTACAACCCAATTAGTTGATTTTAGTGGCCACAGATAATAAAGCACCATAGACAAACGAGCGCCATAACCCACCTGCACGACAAAAACCAAACAAAGAGGACTGACCTAGAAGTCATAGACAAATAGACAGCAAAAGATTCATTTCTCACCGTCCATTCTTTCCTCTGGCAATTTGTTATAGTAAACAGCACCTTTTGTCAGTCCAGATATCTGTTGGGGCATAACCTGAATCCAGTGTTGTCGAACTATCGATAGTTGACCTTGACAATCTATACATATAAATAAAATTCGATTGTCTGTTTGTAAAATAGAAGTAACCATTTTTTTCTTTTTCGTGATTTGGTGTAGGTATGTACCATATATATATTCATATGTATGAACATTATTTTTTTTTTCGTAAAGGAGTCAGTTATGCTCGGGGCTTCTCTTAGGGATAAGATCAGAAATGATTTGATCCGTAAGAGAACTAAAGTTACCGATATAGCCCGCCGGATCAGCAAGTTGGAGTGGCAGTGGGCTGATCACGTATGTCACAGAACCGATGACCGTTCGAGCAGACGAGTTTTGGAGTGTAGACCGCGTCTTGGACGCCCTCTGGCCCGATGGACCGACGACTTGCGAAAGTTTACTGGTGGAGGCTGGATGAGAAAAGCGGAGGATATTTGGCGCAAAATGGGGGAGACCTATGTCCAGCAGTGGACTGCGATAGACGATAGAGAGACTATTTATATGATTAGATTAAGCTCCTGTAGTATCGATACATTCGACATAATTTCTGTGAATTGATAGGATTTACGGTCACGGTGATATCGATACTAACAAGCGCCCTATCGATGCTCGATTAAACACTATCGAGCTACAACACTACCGGAATTTATATCGGACATTATTCATAACAAACCGTGCCTGGTTGTTTTCCCCTAATTAGAATCCATTCAAGTCTGAACCATTAAATGTGTTCTAAATTAAAACTCGAATAACTTACTAACTAGATGTATAAATCACGAAACGTATAGAAGACAATAAAATATATTGTCCGGGCAGCCGGAATAATTAAAATACAATACGCTTCGGGTAATTAAAATATTACTGATTTCAAGCGGCTTGGAAGGTTTATGAATGAAACTGTACGCTTGCTTTTTTTTACACTGGTAACACTGCGCATATTTGAGAAAAAGTACATAACGCCTCGCAAATGATATTATAAAAATAATATTTATGTAATAGTACAGTAGCCTAGAAAAATATAAATAATAAAAAATCCACATAGCGCAGTCTAGCCCTTAAACACGAAGTTTGTAATATGGATAGAAAAAACATACATTTTATAGGTACTTTTTTGGAACCTATATCTCTGCTTGATGTTGAAAAGACGGTGCATTCACCCAGTGTGAATGTCTAATGGTTAAACTTTTCAGCAAGTTAGGTACTCGTACGTCGCAGAACCGATGACAGTTGGAGCAGACGAGTTCTGGAATGGAAAGCGCGTCTTTGCAAGCGTAGCGTAGGATGCCCCTGGCCTGATGGACCGATGACTTGCGAGAGGTGGCTGGTGGAGGCTGGATGAGAAAAGCGAAGGACCGGGTTATCTGGCGCAAAATGGGGGAGACCTATGTCCAGCAGTCGACAGTGATAGGTTGAGCGATAGATAACTAGGCTAACTCTTTCTCTAATTGTTTATACAATAAACTAAGTAGGTGCACAATCTCACTCGAAAAATGTCCACGGCAAAATTCTGCCCATTGCATTGGTTGAGCAGAATTTACATTCAGAATGACATAGTAGTGTGTTCGTGCTTTTGATTTTGTAACGTTTCAATGATGGTCAAAATAGATCGAAATTTAAATGAATAATTTTGTTATAAATATAACAATAACGTTGGGTTGATTGACGTTTCTTCGTGATGGTGCAGCTAGTTAGTCTATTTTTTATCTGAGGTAGTTAGTTATTTACTTCTTTCTTTTATCTTCAATTATTTTTCCGTCATCGGTATCCATGACTTGCGTTATCCGCATTGTCCACTGGAATAAACCTGCCTCAATACTTGAGACCTAATATGTTAAGAACCCATAATTTGTAATGTCTCAAATGAAAAATAATAAATTTCTTACACTACGGTACCAGGATACAGTATCAAAGTTCAGACAAAAAAACAGTAATTAAAAACAATACGTTGACGGTGTAATTAAAATGAACCAATTCCTAAACGCGAAGGTTTATGAATGAATTCTACAACTCATATGTTTTTTTATGCTGGCAACATTTTTCAACCTGTCAAGCTCACTGACAATGCGGTTGACGTTGTTTTTTAGAGTTCCGTATGGCAACGGGCGTCTTGGAAATTACCTGTCACAGTGATTTAGAAGAGTAGCTGAAATTACTTTGAACATAATAAATAACTAGTAAGTTAATTTAGTAGTATTTAATACTTGATACTTACAAGACTAGTGTTTGTCAAACACTTGTATTGGTTTTCGTGATTCTTATTAGTCGGTTTCTACTTATTAACTATGGAAAAACTGAGGGCGAAATTAAGATTACTAAAATTTATTTACTAAACAATTATTGAAGTATGTTTTTCTGTTGTTTAGTACCCATATTAGAGGCTTATGCTTAATTTGGGACTAGATGGGGCTATGTGAATGTCAGTGGATATTTATTTATACAGAACCCCGTTAGTGATGAACAACTTTGCTTGTCCGACGGAGGCGCGAGCGCGGCGGGATGCTGCATCCGTGCGGCTCCAAATTAACTTATTTTAATTTACCAAATCGGCACCGCACTTGACTCGGCCATAACTCACGTGTTTCGGTTTCGTACGTCCATTTCACGGCATTAATTGTTGTGATGTATTATAGAAGAAGTTAATCGATTGGCGGCATTGTCTGTGGTGTTTTGTGAAAACGCGCAATAACTTTAAGTCCCCGTTATTTTTCTTTATTCAAGTCAAATAACAATAGCACATGCAATATAATCCTAGATATTAAAAGTCTCATTAACTTCATTATCAATGCGCACTTAATTAAACTAAAATTAAAAGGAAATAGAATAAGTATCAATTTACTTTTACATTTGGAAATCATTGAGAACCAGATAAACACTGATACAAGCAACAAGAAATCAAAGACAAACATAAACTTAAAATTTAAGTGTATACATAATTGTCCATGCAAATGTATGTATAATAATTATGTCTGTAATGGTCTGTGATAAAAATATTTAGTAAAATTTTGATGGAAATACTTATTCTAATCATAAACTCTCTCGGGTTAAACTTATAAAAACATCAGAGCACGAGACTTAATGAAAGTACGTTCAAATATCAATATTCTCTAAATATGAAACAAGTCAATTTTAAAGCCATACAAAAATAAACTGTAAGCGTTAAAATTCAAAAGTGAAAATTAAATATACATAAAGAAGTTAGCAGTCAATCATACCGAATAGCCTAAAATTAAAAGGCAAGGGTCCATTAAGTCACATCTATCAATAATTATCAGATATTGGCGACGCTATAATTACTGTAAACAGTCAAATTCGTGCGTGGGCTCATGCCGAAGGCCATAGACAACACTAGAGTTAAAAAAATAAACTTTCCCCGCTGTTATTATCATATATAGCAACACTGATATTTCTCTCTAAAATAATAATACACACATTAGGTAAACATTGACTGCGTTCGGCTAAAGGCAAAAGTCACATTGTGTGATAATTCCTAGTTTGTATAAGACATTACCGGCTGAATCACCTGATTCTCCGAAAAGAAGTATGAGTCCGTGATTCGGCGGGCACATTCAGCTGTCGGTCGCAGCTACAATCTTATGATGGTAATGGTTACACCTACCAATCCGCATATGGCCCGCTTGGTGTGTTACAATTTACGGCCGAATTTCTCCATAGCTATACTGCAATGGGCCGAAATAGGCTAATAACATGAACATTCATTCAATTCACATCGATCAACCAGGCAGACGGTGAAGCGACATCCATTTATAGTAGAGATGCCGAAGTGTCGTACTAAGCGCTTTGAATCCAAATTTATTATTCGCACTGCGAAACTTTGGAATTCGTTGCCAGCTTATGTTTTTCCCGAGGTGTAATTTGGGGGTCTTCAAGTCGAGAGTAAATAGGTTTCTTCTAGGTCAGCGTGTTTCATCCTAGACATCGTCGATGTTTAACACCAGACAAGGCGTAGTCAAACGCTGGCCTATTTAATGTAAAAAAAAAACATTGACTTAATTCAAAATAATTCTGTACGTCTTTTCACCGTGTGAAAAGTGATCTCAAAAACTGCAATAAAATTTAACGATAGAGGCGATTATAGTCTGCTGTACTGTCACTTTGCGATACGGCTGCACATCATCTGCTGGTTTTGTGCGACAGCGTACTAGTTCGTAATTTCGTTTTATGAATAATTACACAAAATTAGTGGCACAAAAAGTTTTTCAATTTATCCTTTTTCAGAGGATGTACCTACATAATTATAGATTTTTAAATTTATTTTCAATACAAAACATTATTTTTTAAACTAAAATGTGACATGTTGAATAAACGGTTCCTTTTCATTTATGGAATTTAGGATAATATACCAAATACAAAAAGTTGTAAAGCACATCCAGACTATGCCGATGAAGAAAACCCCACAATCAAGCTATCCCCTTATACATTGCAATTAACCCGTCTACACATGCGATCGTGACTGTAAACTTTGGCACGACTGAATTTTTAACCTCTAAGATCCAAACTTATGTTTCGGGGATTTGCCAATCGATTCTAATTTACGTTCCCAAACCCATTGCCTTTCTCACGCTAAACAAAAGATAACCCGACTCCCACGAATTAGTAGCTAATTTTTATTTGTGGCAACATTCGATCGGGATGGGCCAATCAGCGCGCGTAATTACAGCCCTGTTGGAATTTGGTAGAATCCACCGCGTGCACGGTAGCAATAACGTACAATTTAAATGTTTCGAATTTCGAACGATTTGTTGTTTTTTCACTGCAAATCCAGTGTTGCGTGCGCGTATTCGGGGCAACGGAGGTGCAATGGGAAGATTAACATGTCGTTATTTACATATTTCTTGGGAACAAAGTACCCGCTGCGAAATTGTCGTTAGGGAGTTTGTCATTTTAATAAACGCACTGTTGTCAAGCAAAGTCCTCCTTATACATCATGTTTTATTAGTACACAGGTTATATATAGCCTTTTGACATTTTATATTGACAGAGTATGCCCCATTCTATATTATTATTTTTCACTAATTACGAGCTCGAGCAATAAAGAAGACCCTGTATAAGGCGTACAAAGATTTCCTGAAAATAGTTTAGGGACAAAACATTAAGCAGAAAACGGGTAACATCGCATAGTCACTATGTCAAACCCGCCCCTCGCTTGGAAGCGTAGAGTTATGGCGAAACCCCTTACTATCGGAGAGGGGTCATAAGCCCAGCTCACCGTCCACTAGCTAAAACGCCGTTTACTGACGAGCACATTTTTTCCATTTAAAATTGAAAAACCCTGTTTAACGGAAAACAACTTCGGATAAGGGATTGCTGTTTATGACCATAAAGAAATTTTAACCCATTGGACGCCGGGAATCTAGACATAATAGAAAATCTATTGTGTCTGGCGTCTTAAGGCGTCATTGGCGGTCAAAGGGTTAAGGGATTTTGCATGTAAAACGTCACCAATAGTGTATATTCGCGCACAGTTAAAATTAATTATCAACTAAACTTAAAACTGTGGATTGTCTCGATCTTTTAAAGTAAAGTAAAAGTAGGCTTTATTTCTACTTCACTGTCAGTAACGATTTATAAAATTAACATTAAAAAATATTCATAAACACAGTGCAATCCCTATACTAAGCGACTGGCTTAAACTTTTTATTGGCACATATAAAATAGAATGTCTACGATCGTGTACAATGCCTTCCACCCTCAGCAGTCATGATGGAAGGTTAACTAGTTGATTGTAAACAGTTAAATTATTAAAGAATACCGTGTCCTAACATGTATAAGTCACTGGTTGACAACTAAACTGTGATGACTAATTAGAGATAGAAAGATGTCGCAGGAAAAAGGAATATTTGTTATACGATTAATTAATTAACTGTCTTTGTGTTGACAACAATACCGTCTATCTTATTTTTATATTGTAGGTTCTCCATAACTGAAAGTCTATACCCGCCAATGTCTATGGGTTTAGCTTATCTATGGCTAGTGATAAAAAGTATGTGGTTGTATACACAAAATTGTCTATGGTTACAAATGAAATGTATATGGCCGTATCTAGACTTCATAATCTATGGTTACAAATGGCGGGACACCGTCACGTGCTCCCAAATGACCGGCCTCCATACGCCCTTGGCAGCTTTTGGCCAAACCGATGATTTCCCTTTGATTTGTATTTATACCACGTTCAGCTTCTTAATCGTTGGACAATAACCTCTTTGACTACTGCTTTTAATTCAATGATACGCTCTGTTCTTTATGAAAGAAAGGTAAAGAAAGAAAGCTGGTAGACTCGATACTGAGTCGTCTAGGTAGGTACCACCGCAGCGCCAGATATCGTCCCGTGAATCAGGAGTGTTATGCACTTTTGCGTTTCGTGACGAGGGCACTGCAGCTAGTGAAATTTCCGGGTATAAGAGACCTAACTTTGGTTGTCTAGGGCGACGGGCGTAGTGCAGTGGTGACGGAGAATAAAATCAGTTGTTGGTCTCAATCAATGCCGCTCTGTCATGATCAGGCGTATCACTTACCATCAGGTGAACGTCCTGTACACTTATAATTAAAAAAGGTAACACAAATAAAGATATTATTGGCCGCCTCACAGCTAATTATTTATTTTTGGAAGATTTACAGATTTAATAGTCATTGCTAAAGTATAACAATATGATATAAGTTAAATAATAATTACAAATCTCCACATATCAGTAATCAAATAGAAGTACGTAGAGTAGTAACCCTTGGTATAGCCGACATCTGAACTAATGTATTTACTTTTTACTCCTTATGGATTGTCAATGGGTATTCCTTTGGGTTGTTTGGGTAAAGAAACAACTGCGCTAGCTTTTATTAGTTATTTACTCATAAAACTCATTTGGCTGTCAGCGTAGGGCAGTAAAAAATAAATAATTACTCGCTCCGAACCGACATTAGAATTGTTCCTTAACATCCTTACACTAATGCTCGACTGAAATCGATTAGGTGCCACAGACTTGCGATTAATTTTATTATCTATCCGCTCGAAAGTAGCACGCGCGTAGACAATAGATTCATGTATCTATTGTGTGTTGTGAGTTTACACCCGTGCTGCGTAGGACTGCCTGTACAAATTATATGTAGTATGCAGTGGCTTCAACAGAGAAAAGAGAATTGATAAATACCCTCCTGGGTTATTCTTAACTCAGTACGTATCAAGTCACAGGTGAGATACTTAGATTAGAGCTACTTAGATGTCGCATATTAAAAAATATATAAAAAACAAATTCATAAAATAAATTATATTTTAATGAGACTAACAGGGTCCCTACATTTTGACAGTAGATGACACCCGGTAAGGATAAGTATTATAATAATATTATAATTTATGAATAACATAACTTATTATATTATTTAACACTATGAATGCTACATAATTTAAAGCTACATTGTACAATTTACCTTTAAATATATAATTATTACACTGTTTTGTTTTACATTGTAAATAATTTTAAATACGCTTTGGATAGGGCTAGGTGTGTCTCTAGTCTACATGAAAAAATCCAATCGCATCTCTGTGGCGTTCTTAACAGATGAGCGGTCGATACTTTAATTTTTTCCCAATACCGGAAGACATGACACCTCCAGATTTACAGCCATCAATTATTTTAATAGGTGTCGTGCCGTCTCGCTCGCACGCCATCTATCGCATTTTAATTCCAGCGATGTACTCATAGATAAGGAATTTGCATTTTTAATTTAAAACCGCAAGAGAAATAATTGTCGTCGTTTTAAAATAAAGTTTACGTGTTTCTTTTCAAATTAAATCAAGATTTTTTCTTTTTTATTTATGCACACATAAACATAAAATCAACAAATGTAATTGAAATATAAGTTCAAAGGTACTGCTTATTCCAAATGGAATCTCTTCTAGCAGTCCTAAAAATGCAAAATAAATAACTGAAACAGGCAGATTAAGTGCGCATCCATGTATAAGCTTAGTATGTTACGATATCTTAAACAAATATAAATACAATAAAATAAAAATACATATTAAATAAACCTCTATCCCCTTTACAAGAACTACTAATAATTGGATCAGATTTTTTTTATAAAATAAGTCGGCATCGATCAAACAGCCTTCATTATATTAGAGATTTCATAGTTGCCAACTTGTTATGCGACATCAAGTTATGTTAGTAACATTATGTTAACTATTTCTCTCACATCTGTGAACCCAGAACCCATATATTCTATGGGAGCGTTCAAATATTACGGGACGCAATTTTTGAAGATTTTGTTAAAGAATATGGGTCTAGACTTAGACGCCAACTGATACCAAGATCTTTGAACTACTTTAAATTAAAAAGTTAATGTTGTCTATGGTCAGTTAAGTTTAAAAAACGTAAAAGCCCGCTTTTTATACAAGAACAAGGAGTTAAACAGATTACAAAAGTTGTAATCCCATCTAAAGAGCAGGCGGAGATTCCCGCCTCACGGCCACGCCTGGGCGTAATACGGTGGACTTTGATTTTAATTATTTTATATGGCAACACATCCCAAAGATAATCACGAAGATGTTTTTTTTGTGTAAAATAATTTCATTATATTGAAAAAAGAAAATAAATAAAAGCCAAGATAAATATCTTTTAAACACAAGTTTCGCTACATAATTCAGACTATAACACCCCCTGTAGGCCTTAGGAAGGGCATAGGCCTTCTTATACATCATAGGTATGGGGAGATTAGGCTTAATCCTACTACGAAGGCTCAAAGAGGAATGGCGATTATTAACAACAAGCTTCCAAAAAAATAGGCTGAGATCAATGGCCTGATGACCTTAGCATTTCATTTATATAAACTTAAAATTAAATTGTCGGTCACCCATCCGTTTACCAACCAACAAACCACTCCAACATTTATTTTAAGGAACTATTGTTCTCACCTTTGTAAACATCTCATCAGCACCTCATCAACTTACTGACCTCATCTTTCGCGCCCCGGAATATGTACGGGCAAGCGCGTACATCAATTAGCGTCAGAACAATTTTGACCGACTTTTGTTAATACGCAATCATAAATTAATCAATATAAAATCAGTTCGCTAACAACCATCAAACAAATCACGCGTTCTCACTTTTACCATCAAAATCCATCTAGAGTTTAAATAAAGTCCAAATAAAAGTTCATATTTTAAATAAACAAAGTTTTATCATTAAACAGTCCAATAAGCTGCGGTATTCCCGTACACATACATAGTTTTTTGAATTGTGCAAACGTTAACTAAACGAGCTAGAAACCCAGAAATTGCTAACATATTAAATGATTCCCACTTATTCGCACATTTTCCTCTACAAATTTGAAACTACTTCGATATGCTGTCATCAGCAGCAAACAAAGTAAATAATTTATTGTTTTTGTGACAAGTGTCACTCTGCATACCCTACTCATAATCTCTGTGCACGCCACTGTTTACTAATGTACTAAATAATCTTTTTTTTTTAAATAAACGGTAGTCAGTAAGTTAACACGTGTAATGGAATCTCTCTCACGTACTAGCAGTACGGTAGCGGTCACGACTTTGAGCATCGATTCATTAATGGGCTTTTTCAACCCACTTACATTTAACCCTTTGACCGCCAATAACGCGTTGAGTCGCCAGACACAATACATTTTCTATTGTGATCTGGACTCCCGGCGTTCAATGGGTTAAAAACGAGATGCTCAAGAGCAGTGACATGCACCCTATATCTATATGCAAATAGCCCTGTGCGTCAAGACAACCCGAAAAGCTGCCATGATTACCACTTATTCGCCCATTTCCTCTACAGATTTGAAACCTAGGCGAGCTGCTGTCACCAACAGCACTCATCATCATCAGCTCATTAAACGTTCCCACCGAGGGGCACGAGCCTACCCATAGGGTGATTAGGCCTTAGTCGTCCACGCGTGCCCAGTGCGGGTTGGACGACTTCACACACAACCTTCGAATCTCTTCGCAGGCGACCAACCAACCAACACCACTAATTTTTACAAAAAAATAAATTATTTATTGTTTTTGCGATAAGTGTCACTCACTTTGCATTCTGTGCTCATAGTCTCTGTGCACGCCACTGATTACTAATATACTAAATCATCATGAAAAATTAAAAATATACGGAAGCCAGTAAGTTAACACGTGTAATGGAAGCTCTCTCACGAACTAGCAATCGGGAGCGGTCACGACTTTTAACATCGATTCTTGAATGGGCTTTTACAACCTATTTCAAATTACATACGACATGCTAACTAGCCATGGATATTCTTTATTAACAAAGATAAAATAATAACATTAAAAATATTAAGTTTATGATTTACTTCAAAAAAATTACCTAGTAAAATATAGCCGAAGTCTCAACCATTATAAAATAATGGTTGAGACTTCGGCTACTAACCCAAGGGTTCTGGGTTCGATCCCGGGCAGTACAAACATTTGTGTGCATGAACATGTCTGTAATGGTCTGGGCGTTTTCTATGTATAATATGCATGTACATATTTACAACAATAATAGTGGTAGAGAATTACAACTATTTATCAGTTGTTGGTCTCCATCAATACCGCTCTGTCATGGTCAGACTTCATAGTCTATGGTTACCAATGGCGGGACACCGTCACGTGCTCCCAAATGAACGGTCTCCATACGCCCTCGGCAGCTTTTGGCCAAACCGATGATTTCCCTTTGATTTGTATTTATACCACGTTCAGCTTCTTAATCGTTGGACAATAACCTTTTTGACTACTGCTTTTAATTCAATGATACGCTCTGTTCTTTATGAAAGAAAGGTAAAGAAAGAAAGCTGGTAGACTCGATACTGAGTCGTCTAGGTAGGTACCACCGCAGCGCCAGATATCGTCCCGTGAATCAGGAGTGTTATGCACTTTAGTGTTTTGGGATGAGGGCACTGTAGCTAGTGAAATTACCAGTACCAGTATCAGGTGAGCGCCCCGACCGTCCTGTTCACACAGACTGTTTAGAAACATAAAAAAAGTTATACTAAATACAGTTCAAGTATTGTACACAGACCTCAATGTTTTTTAGCAAAGTTGAAACTAAAGGCAATAATAAATGGAGTCCACTTCCTTCATTACCGTGAACCATTTTGTAAAAACATTCATATTCTTACGTAAATTAAGTTCTCTACACCCTCAGTGATGTCTCCCTTCAAACTATCGTAGTACACTGCTGGACGTAGGAAAACCCAAAGCTGTCTAATGAGATTGGCGTGGTTTGGTATTTTATTATAAAAATTTGAATAACTTAATATTTGTTTTTTATTTATAATAAATAACTAAGTAATAAATATCCACTGTCATTCACACAGCGCCATCTAGTCCCAAACTAAGCATTAGCATGTAATATGAGTACCACAGACATCAGAATATACATTAGACTGGACAAGCCGCTAAGTTTATAGGCAGTCCCAGTGTCGCAATTTCTTTTCGGTTCTTGCCTGTGAAAAGTTATTATATTTCTTGGTAAATTTACTGATTTATTGCGATGATGGCATGTTACAATTGCACAGGATGGCATTTTGGAAAAAAACGGTAATTTCTTCTTATATTCGTGCGTCTTGACTCGTCTCACAGAGCGTAAACTGGTAGCCAGTGTATGCTCGTTGAGCTTACAGTTGTCGCACTTTAAACGCGGCTTGCCCCATCTCCTGTATTGGGAAATCTGTGATGAGCACTATACCTGCTGCTGCATTCCATCATCGGACTACCCGTAATAGATGAAATTTCATCCTCATCATCTTGATGGTTGGACGTTCCACGACCGTTCGATTTATGCGGAATTTTCTGCCACGCACACTGCTTTTATGGAACGACCTCCCAGCAGCGGTATTCCCTGGAAAATATGACATTGGAACCTTCAAGAGAAGAGCGTATTCCTTCCTAAAAGGCAAGCAACTCACCGGTGATACTTCTGGTGTCTCCGTTGTTCATGGGCGGAGATGTTCACTTTCCATCAGGTGACTCTCTAGTTCGTTTGCTCCCTAGAACATAAAAAAAAACTAAACAACGGATAGACATACTTACATATATTCTTTTTGTAAATACATACATACACTTCAATACATAGAAAACAGACATATTCATACAAACAAATGTTAGTACTGCTCGGCATCGAACCCCGAACCCTTGGTGTAAGAGCCGACATCTCAATCAATTACACCACATCGTCATTTGACCTACCAACTTAGGCGGAAAGGTAGGCTATGTACGAAGATAGGATTTCAGAAGTTTTTTTAATTGCCTCTAAAGCTTCATCGGGCAAGTGGGGAGCTTAAACGACTCTCAGCCTTTATGTATTAAATAAGCTTAGTAGGATAAGAAAGTATTAGCTAAGCTAGAACTGTTGAGTTTTACCCGTTAAGCGCTTTGTTCTAAACTTGACAATACCATTGTATCGCTTTTATTAACCCTTAAAGAGTCGCCGCAAATGGATATATTCGACAGAAACAATTGATTTTCTATTGTGTCTGGAATTCTGGCTATTAAAAGGTTAAAATTATCACACTCCATTTTGCTATAGTAATTTTGTAATTTTATTTTATGTTTTCATTTTTAACGATGAAAATGCTTATTTTACAAATTTATTTAAACAACGATATGGCGACCTTTATTAATGTTGAGGTACCAAATCACGACCAATCTGAAAAATTTGACAATGATAAAAATTTTAATAATGGCAATTTTTTTTTACATTTTTTTTCAATCGTCAACCCTGTCGGCTGCGCGCGCGCATCCATCACGCCACGCCCCCCGACAGGGGAACACTTCCATTTGGTACATTATTAAAATTGCCTCCACTTGCTTTACTTACTAAAAAGACGAATGATGAATAAATGTAAAATGTTTAATACGATTACGAGTTATTTTATCAATAAAATATCCACGGACATTCTGGTCCCAAATTGAACAAATAACTTTTCCTACAGGAACTAAACTACGAATAATCATACTATAATAATATTTTTTTTACTAAACAAGAGCTTGGAATTTTATTTCATATTCATATTGCTAATTTTGATGATTTAGGAGCAATCAAACATGGTTTATTTAGTATTAAAAAGCTCCCATATACATTTGTAATACCAGAGGGCATAGAAATGCGTTTCTGGCCCAAAAAGTAGGCAAACGGGCAGAAAGTTCTTTGATATTAATGATACCTTCACCCATAAACACTCGCATCTCCAAAGAACCAATGAGTGCGGTAGAAGGAAAAGAAAAATAGGTACTTAGAGAAAGTGGTATTCACGTCTATAGTTTGCATTTTCACATTGTTGTGGACGAAAAAAATATTTTTAAAATATCCAAAAATATTATCCTAATCCACATAAGACCGTGTAGTAGCTTAATTACTCGTGAACCCATTGTTTACAAGGAGCCACTTCAAACTAATCAAAAATCGTATTTATGAATAATTAAAAGTTCGAAAAAACGCCCAACAACCGAAGAAGTTTCTATTAAAATATTTGAGATACTCCTTCGTTTATTACCTCCAAAACCTACTGGCGTGTTGTATAAAAAAGAAAAACAAATCGCGGGCAATTTAAAAACCACCTGAATTTTAAAAAGAGAACACGTGGCCGAGGAATGTTGAAATGAACGGGGCTACCACCTTCGGATACGCTTTTTGGGTCACATACGAAAGTCGATACTATCACTTGCATAGTAAAACATATTTTTGAATAAACATCAAGATGGTTTTAGGTCATGTTAGTATTCGAGCATGGAATACCGACTTCCGTTTTTACGTAGATTCGTAATTTAAAAATTGATACAGTAATTGCTTGAGGGATTTGGTCTAAGTAAAAATTATAATTTATATACGTAAAGGCGTGGACTCTAATTTATGAGGTAGGTTCTTTCTAAATAATTTATACCTAGTTCCTACTCCTTTGGGTCCAAGATTTTATTAACGCTTATCAACTTGTGAAGAGCGACGGTTGCTTATTGGCGTGGACCGATGCCTTCCGATCTGGAGGGTGCAGGTTCCTATCTCGTCACGTACCAATGTGTTATCGAATTTTCGAAATTGGGTATTTGACACCACTAATCGTTGACGCACTTTTTATGAACTGTCAAAAAGGAACGTTTCCATATATTTTGTATGAGATTATTGAAACGTGACGTCATGCACACTAACATCAGTTGATCTAATATTTATTGGTTTCAGTGTATTTAAAAATACAATATTGCAAATAAACAAAAGTGATCAATGAAAGGACATGTAAAATAAAGTGCACTTTTATGAAAATAAGGTTTGGTATTTTATTGCGAATGGTGGAGAATACCGAATTATATGTACATTATCGGTCGCTCTTACGGTAAAGGAAAACATCATGAAGAAAATTGCGCACGCCTGCGAAGAGATTCAAAGGTTGTGCGTGAAGTCGGTCAATCCGCACTGCGCCTGCGCGGACGACTTAGGCCTTAACACTCTTACGGGTGGGTTTGCAAACATATTGGTACGTGGAGGGATTTGAATCTCAGCCCTCCCGGTAACAGGGCAACAGTCCACACCATTAAGCCGCCGACGCTCTAGGTACTTCATATTAATAGATTAGTATTAGTAACTACTAACTTATAATCGAGATATCTCGAAATATTTTCATAATCGAATGATTTCGTTAGTATATCTCATAATCGCCCACCGCTTCTTTTCGGTTAAATCCGTCGTCATAGCGTGACCCATGTCATCAGGATTCCGATGATTTCTAATATTATTGCCCAAAACTTGAATCCCGAAGCGCGCGTAATTACGTAATGACAGGGTTACCAACACCAAAATGAAAATACCTCAAGATTATGACGTAATAGCTATAAATAACCCCAAATACTCAATTTAAATACAAAACTTCAGAATTTCGATGATTTCGTTACTAACAATAAGTATAAGATACAGTACCTTCCTCAGTTGTATTTCTAGATAACTGGAACTCTACCTAAGTATATTATTTTAACTCATTGAACGCCGGGAATCCAGACACAATTGAAAATCTATTGTGGCGCTTTGAAGCGTTATTGGCGGTCAAAGGGTTAAGGATACATATATTCCTGAGGATTCCATAAGGAGAATTTTTGAGCTCTGAAAAGAGCTTTTTACACGAATTTGCGCCTTTTTGGAGCTAAAAGCCTAACGTTACTTGGTAACCCTGTCTAATGATGGGGTGAACAGACAGCGTCTATGTTCCAAATTTGATTTTTCCCGCTTTTTGCTCTATAGTTTTTTGTTTCTAAATAGTAGGCTTAGGACTAACGATACATGTGTGTAATTTTAATACTGAATGCTGGAAATTAATGATTCATTTAACTTCTAGTTTGACGTAGATCTTGAGTATTGGTATTCAAATACCAAAATATACCTGTTTTAATAGTAGGATAGTAGAATTTGTATTTGAAATTTGATAATTTATTTACTATCAAAAATATACATCGTATTCGATAAAGATTTTCTCCCTGTATTTCTTAGTTTCCAATAGCAACTGACTCAGAATTCATAATATTAGTTGTTCACTCTTGAAACTCACGAAAGAATGGTCGTGGCTATCTATTAGAAATAAGTGTTAGGTCAAATTCATTTTCGCTTTTTCTAGTAATATATTTAGCAGAGGAATGTTTAATGATTTTATGTAATATGTTTCCTATTTGTGCAAATGTCTAATCTGTCTAATAAATCAACTTGTGAAACTCCAGCAATGTCCAACTAAATCCTCCTTAAACGTGACATTCGTGCGTAGGTACCCATTACCCGAAGCGATTACATAATCAAAACGCTATCCAAATCGGCACCATCTATTTGCTTTCATAAAACAATATGGCCTGCAGTTAACAGTTTTATTATTGACAGCTAATTTTAACCGACGATCATTAACCGAAAGATTCGAAAATATTTCTAGTCGGCCCGTGCCATGCCCGCGGCGGTCATGTGCGGCCTTTTTGCTGACCAAAAACTAGTTAACACCAATTGAATTTGAGCTTCAACACACATGACATAAGGTCGCTTTCACTTTTGACGTAATCGTATTTTTTGTTACAGAATCATATTCGCGGCGTTCGAATTCGAACTTTAAAATTGAAGGTCCTAAAGAGGTTTTAGTTTTGTGCTGTGATGATTTTTTAAAAGCGTTCGAATTTAAACTTTAAATTTAAGCATGTACAGTCTAAAGAAGTTTGGTTATGTGTCAAGTTTTTTTTTATTATTTTTCATGGCGAAGGCACCAAGCATTTTATGCCTCATTGTGGCGTACAGAGGTATCATTACGCGCGGTACTCTGAAACTGATTTATTTGCGTAACGGATTACTATGGCGTATGGATGTTCCAAATTTAAAGTTACTAACAAAAGATCTCTGAAACATTTAACACAGTCTATTCTTTTGTCTGAGCAAAAGATACTTAAGAGACCCAAGATCACAAAAAAAATGGTAATTGTTATTTGAATATCTTTACAATGATATATGGATTCTGATAAAGGTATTATTAATCAATCAAGAAGTCAAGTTCTTGATAATTAATAATAGTATTTTCTTCATCATCAATAGCTATTTTTTACTTTAGGTAAAATACGCTTAGACCTAAACACTAGAAAAGGTTCTCTCGCATTTTGCCTGCCTCCCTCCACTTACTTTACTATCCATTACCATCATATTTTACTAAAAATATTTTATAACCAAACTAAATATCCAAAGGTCCAATTTCTAAAAAAAAAAAACTTAAAAAGAATAGGAACCTATAATTTGAATGCCTCGTCTGTCCATCTATAATAGTGCCGTTCAAAACTTCTATTATAGTTACTAAAGCTAAGTGCCACGGACCGGGATGGTAATTAACCGTAATTAGCCCGTCAGGGGGATCTATAAATCAATAGTCGGCTACATTCTACATCGGTCATGTTACGGCTTAGTCAGCTAACAAAGGTTCCGGGTTCGATTCCCGAGAAACAGTGTGCATGAAAGTGTTGATCTGAGTGATTTCTACACATATGAGTGAATTTGTTATGTAGTTTGCTCATAGGAATCTATGCCTCAATTTTCACAAGTAACTTTACGTCACAACCAAATACACTGTGACACATAGATTCACACTCCAACAGGTATTGGCATGGGCGTAGCCACACTGGGGCAAGCTGGGGGTGACTTATTAAACAAAAAAATTTTTTTTTTCTTATACTAACACAAAAACATTAGTCGAGATGAAATTGAAAACATGATCATAGATAACACAAAAGTTTGCACATATAATAAAATTTTATATTATTTAGTAAATACAATTTTAAGGATGTGGGATCTGCGTACAAGTAAACCATTAATTTGCATCACTAAGTAAGTGTTTTGTTTTGTTCTAGGTAAGCTGTGACAGGAATCAGATGTTAAATATAGTTGAAGTGCACTAAGTTTTATACAAAAATGACTTTTCGTTGTGTTCCTTCATTTCAATCAGTCTCCAATGACAGCAACTCCACCTGGGTAAGTTACTTAAAACTTATGTTTCGCCACTTGATCACAGATGGCGCTGCCTCATTTTAATGATAACTCAATTAATGTTAATAAATTAAAATGAAAGCATCAAATAACAATAAAACTATTGAAAGTAAATTAAATAAATAACACATTAGAATTTCTTTATTAATAAGACTTCATGTACAAGAGACTTCCAATGTTTCATAATAATATTTTTGCACACAGCGCCATCTAGTGAAAAATTTTGACATTAACTTCTCAAACAGCTGCGATATGAAACCAACTAGTACAGCTACTTATCACTAGATGTCAGATCATTTCAGAAACAATGTATAAAATTTCAAATTGATATTCATCAAAATACAATAAATGACGCAGATGTCTAATGCTCGTCTATCATAATATTGTTAATTGCTAAAGCATATATTATTCATTAGGTGGATATGGAGACCAAAACTCCAAAATATGTGAATGTCTCACGTTGTACTTAGCCTACTCATACGCTATTGACACCTGAAGTGCGTGTCCCGTGCACTTACGTAGTCATATTGATGGCATGTCACTATAGGGTTGGCAAATTATACTTATACACTAAAACAAATATAGGTCTGAGCACAATGAAGAATCAGCTAACTACCCCAAAAGTTTCAGGTTCGATCCTGTGCATTACAAACATAAGTATGATTAAACATTTCTGTTAGTATTCTTCGAAGACTCAAAACGTTCTTTAGTCTCTCTTGAGTCGTTACTTAGCATCAGACGAGCTGAAAGACTTGTGGTAACTATGCAATTTATGACCACAATCCTCTAATAAGGAGACATAATCCAACAGTGGACTATTCAGCTGGTATGAATCAGGTGTTTTTTGTTGGTGACCAGCCCGGGTATTGAACCAGGGCCAGCCCTAGCACTGTGGTATGACCCGTAGCACGCCCACGCGGTACTCCCGGCAGATGAATGTTTGCTTTAACAAGCATTTGAAGCCAGTGGAAAATATATTTTTGTGAAACTTTTTACACCTACCAGGATTAGACAGAGTCAGATTGTTTTATTTTATTTATGACCCATCGGGTGTAATGATTAAGATGTCAGCTACTACACCAAGGGTAGTCCTCACGATGGTTTCCTTCAACGTAAGAGCGTCGGATAAACGTACATAACTATTTCGTTAATTCGAATATACATTGGTATGTGGCGGGAGTAAGTCACAAACGCTGTTTTATTATAACTCTACATAATTATTGACTTGACTCCCTTTCATGTCAATGTCTAGATGACATAATATGATAGACATAGTAAATTAATTAAAAGCACTAGTATCATTAAAGGAAGCGATGATGATCTAAATACTGACATCATTATTGGTGAAATTAATGATGCGGACCTCACAGCGGCTGAGGAAGATGTGATAAGCAGATTGTTAATACTAAACATTGGTTTAAGATTTTTACTTACGTCTTACGATTCACGAAATATAACAAATGGTGGCGTACTGCGCAAGATGGCGAGTATTTTAATTATTGTTTAACAATAGCATTATGTTATATTAAAATATCTTGACCGTAAAGAAAATACAAGAATTTCCACCGTGTCGTTGCCATCGCACTTTTAAAGGTACCTAAAAATAGTTCAGTGATCATATAATTTTTATAAGAAACACTTAAGAGCAGAACACTACTATTTCACGGGATGATACCTGGCACTGCGGTGGTACTTACCAACCTAGACGACTCAGTATCGAGTCTACCACTTACTAAAAATGCATTAAATCTCTGTCACCTAGACTCATAAAACAAATGTAACAAGAAAAAGCTAATAAAATAAGCATTTCATTCAGTATCCGATATGGCCTACCCAAACTGTGCGCTCAAACGAAATATAATTTCAAAAGAGACAAAAAAATCACTGTCGAGCCAAATTGAACTTTATACACGTGATTATAAAAACGTATAAACGTTGGTCGTGTTACATTGACAGGCGGAGCGGGCTACCGTTGGAGAATCTCTTCCATTTTCGAGTCCCACTCTGAGACGCCCTTAGGCTCGTTGTGTAATTTTTAAGACTAAGAGCCATCTGCGCCCGTCACTTGCTCGGTGAAGCTGTAAAAGCCATGTGTCAACAAAGCAGTAGTCATTAAAAAAACTCTTCCACTGAGCACTAAGTAAGCAGCCCTTTCGGGGATCTAGCACAGTTTACTATATTAATAATCAGAAACGGCAAACGATGGCATGTATGTGGAGTTATCGGATGCGTTTAGCGATCGCCCAAAGTCTATCTTAAGATGCGATGAAGCCTAGGGGAGTCTAATATAATTACCTCCTCCTGGAGTTTCCAAATGAAGATACTCTCCTAAACAAATCCAATGTATATTTATATGATAAATGTTGGATTTCGTATGTGAATGATAGCGAGCGAAGAGTAAATCCTTTATCTATATTAATGTTAAGCCAATTCAAAATTATAACTCATTGCGATTAGGTTTCATGGACTTCGTAAATTAGTTGAAAAAGAAATAAAATTAAATTTCGAAAAATAAATTTAAGGTAAAAAAACTTTTAAAAAAAGCTTTTATTTAAATGTGCTGAAAAAGAAAAAGATAACTTTTGCAATAATCATAAATAATAATAATACCTATAAATAAGATTTTACTGTGAACTTATAATATCATTTCAAATTTTACACAATTTAAATGTTATTAAAGCTTGTCGCGAGATTTAAGTACTCGTATTTACTTGCTGCCTATGAAAAGTTTAAAACTAAGAAGCTTTTACAAGATATAAATTGTGTCAAATGTGTTAAATTTGCAATGACGTTATAAGTTCAAGTGCAAGTAAAATAAAAGCTTGTAATAATACAGAGACTGGTTTTAGGAATTCCTTAAAAAGTTTGAGTGGATTCTGAGATTGCGATTTGTGGTTTCGTAATAGAAAACCTCCGTCCAGAAACCCGCTTCCCGCGCCGCTTATCGCTCCGCTCATGAGTGTGATCCCATCCTCGTAGCGGTCGCCGCGTGCGCGCGATCAAACTGGATATGAGAGGAACAATGTTATATATTTGCTCCGCAAGCTTTGGGTGCGGTGTAGTTAATTAAATTGCAGATAAACTCATCATCAGCCTATGTCCACTGCAGGCCATAGGCCTTCCCACGCAGGCTATGTGCTGATGGAGCTGTAATTACGAGGGTCCAGTGCGGATTGGTAGGTGATATCCATTTACATCCTAATGCTGCGCCACACTAACTGGAAATGCCGTTAATTATCGCGTCAATGATCGTTAATTTTAGGTGTAGCCACCACTTAACGCTATAATTTAGCAGTTTTAACATATTTTATTTTATTTATTAGGACAACCTACAAGACAAACACTGGTACAAGCAACAAGTAATCAGAGACAAACATAAACTTAAAGCTAATTCTCACATTACTCTGTCTCTAGACTTTAGACTCTTACTTGACCTGTTTGCCTTATATATCATCATCAGCTCATTAAACGTCCCCACCGAGGGGCACGAGCCTACCCGTATAGGGTGATAAGGCCTTAGTCGTCCACGCAGGCCCATTGGGGGGGTGGCCTTATATATATTAAATAAAAATATCGCAATCTACTGCTGGACATAGGTATCCCAATATTAACCCCAATATCACGATTCGTTGCTATTTAGTTAGTGTATACTACAGTCGTCGGTCCGTCAGACCGAAGGCATTCTGCGTTTTCCCAGATGTGGCCAATCCCGCCATAAATTTTCCATACAATAACCCCTTAACTGCCACTGATGGATGTAACAGACAAAATAGAGTTACTCCTGTGTCTGGACACTCGGTAAACGGTTAAGAACCTAACACTACAGTACCTATATTACTGGCGTTGTATGCAATGAGTTTAAATGGCTCTTGATCCAAAAGTCGTGGGTTCCGTTGTCAATCTTAGCTACCATTATCAATTACTTCAGAGGACGTAATGATATTTGAAAAGCGTCCCAGGTTTTAGGCTGAGAGACATCTTACTTGCCCCGTAAAAGCATATCTCGACTGCGATGAAATGGAGCGAATTTTATCATCATCAGCCTAACGTCCCACCGCAGGGAAAGACTTTTCATTATATCTGTATTCCTGGCGATTAATGGGTGAGTTTTACTTCTCAATACGAGATTTTCGTACTGTAGTATAATCTCTGTGTACGTAATGTAAAGCTCCGTATAAGCAGTTCGCCCGCGGCCAAACCCAGTCGCGACTCGCCACTCCATGTGATAGCCCCGAGCGACGCGCGCTCGCTCACGTGGCGCGCCATCCAAATTCAAATTAACAATTCCAATTTTAAAAATTCAAAAAACTCGCGCTCTTTTTTATTTTCTTTTAAAAAGTGACGTGCTATATACCAGTGCTCTACGAATTCAATCGTAATCGAATAATCGATATAGCCATTATGTGAAACAGTGCCAATAATTCGTTGCAAAGATAATCACATATTGAGATGTGATGAACAACGATTTCCTACACAGTAACGGGGCAAGTAAACAATAACATTATTTGTTGTCGGAAAGAGATAGATGTGCGCGCACAAGCGGGACGGATAGCAAATCATCGATCTAAAGAAAATAGAATTCTCATACGAAATGTAATGATGGCGGTACAATAATCGTGTAAAAGTTCACGATGGTTGCCCAAGCGCGGTAACAATACAAGTAGACCAGTTTAAGTTGAGCTTGTACAAATCGATTTTTTCAAATTCACCTCACTGAAATCGGGGCTCAGACCAATTTGGGCGGTTATAGCGGTCATCATACTCGGGGAGATAATCATCTATCGATGATTTACGCCGTGTTAAACCGACAATGGGACCAGATAACCTCCAGCCGCTTCTCACAATGTGACCAATTAGGTACCCCTTAGAGCTTTCGCCAACATGACCAAAATGAACGGAGTCAACCTGCCGGGTATGATCGGCCAGCAGAATTTGATTGTCGACGACATTTTCAACGACAATTACGGTAACAAACGTAAAAAGATGCAATTGGACGATTACAGTAGTGATGTGAAAAATACAATCGATATTAACGATTACTCGGATAACAACAATGTGAAGGAAATCGACTCACCGCAGGATTTGAAGAGGAAGATAAAATCTGTCGTTGAAAATGGTGATTATGACGCCGAACTGAATATAAGTATAGACAAGGATTCGAATAGGACAATACGATTAGAACTACGTCACCCAGGGAATGAAACCAACAACCAGAATAGCGGAAATCCGCTGGGAAATCAGATAGACTATGGTTTAAAGGCTGGTGTTGATCTGAATATGGACAATGACAAAACCTCAAAAGATGACGGTTTGAATGGAGAATACGCTAACGAGAATGAGGATCGGGAAAATGACGTAAGTAATCCATTTATAATCTGTGACATTAAATGTTCTTGTTCTTTTAAACAAGAAAATGCTATGACATGGAATCCAATATATAAAATAAATTTCAATAACATGTTGTTCTGTTAATAGTTGGGAAAAATTAACAAGTTATTAACTAACATACTTACGTAATTGCAATATAATCTGAACAAAATGTATACCAATGACACTAATATTAAAAATGAAAATCGCTTGTTTATTATGTATGCCTATAAAGTACTTTATCTAAGTTAAATCACGAAGGGAACAGTAACTTATTTATGGCAAACCTTGAATTATCATTTTCAAATACTTACTATCTCCATAAACAATAGATTTTCTACTGTCTTTTCACTATAAGTTTTCAAGCGGCTAGTAAAGAAAGCTTTCCATTGTCGTCATCTTTTCGTAAAATTTCCTTTTGATTAAGAGATTCGTTATAAATACCTATTCCTAAAGATTTCTCCAAAAAATTTTTTATACAATTCATAAAACTTAAATTTAATATGAGTGTAACCAGTTTAACTATATCACTATCTAAATGGCGTGAAGTTACATAAATAATTAGTAATTTAGAGAGTGTACACATTTAAAGTAGCGGCACAGACCCATTAGCGAAATTTAAAACGATATTAAAACGGAAGGTACTTCACTGGCCTAGCTTTTTTTAAAATGAATAACGAAATGCGTAAAAGATTTCAAAAAATCCATACGTATGTAAATTAAATTCTTCCCTATAAAGATTTATTATCTGTTCTGAAAACAACGGAATTTAATTTTTAGAAATATTATTTTTAAACCGGTTCCTGATATCACAGATTAAATAATATATATTATATCTATCTATAGCTGATATCAAAAACGAAATTTACGGAGATTACAATGACGTTATTATTCAGTCAGTTTAATTTTTATGTTACAAAGTCCGTCAGGACGCTCACCTGATAGTAAGTGATACGCTTGACCATGACAGAGCGGTTCTGAAGGAGACCAACAGTTATTTTCCTCCAACAATACCGCACTGCGCCCGTCACCCGAGACAACAGATATTAGGTCTCTTATACCCGGTAATTTCACTAACTACAGTGCTCTCATTCCAAAACACAAAGTGCATAGCACTCTTATTTTCGTGAGAAACCCTGCGCACGCCTACGAAGAGATTGAAAGGTTGTGCGTGAAGTCGGCTGCTGCGCACTGGGCCCTCGTGGACGACTAAGGCCTTTTACAACCTTACACGGGTAGGCCCATGCCCCTCGGTGGGGACATTGTTGATTCTTATTTCACGGGAAGATATCTGGCACTGCGGTGGTACCTACCTAGACGACACAGTTCCATGTCATAATTTCGTATTGTGGGCTCTTCATTGATTGGTGGACAGGACTCCCGTCAAACATTACGTTTTCTTTGTTCTTTCTGTAATATTAAATTCTTATAGATTACTATAGTTGATAAAGATATGTATGTTATATGTTGTGGTGTTGGTATGGTTGGACCGACGCTCTGACGCTAAAGGAAAACATCGTGAGGAAACCTTCAAGCCCACCTGCGAAGAGATTCGAAGGTTGTGTGTGAAGTCGTCCAATCCGCACTTGGCCTGCGTGGATGACTAACGCCTAATCACCCTATACGGGTAGCCTCGTGCCCCTTGGTGGGGACGTTTAATGAGCTGATGATGATGGTAAAGATAAAACAAAAAGAGAACAAATTTCAATAATATTCGTACAGGTTACAGATTGTGTACCCCACTTATCGGGCGACAACCTTTGCGATCGGTCAACAAATGTCGTTAAATGAATGAAATGATGCAAACACAAAGTTATTATATCGTTAAATTTGTTTTTATAGAGTTCTGACAGTTAACAGGTAAAAAGGTGGTGGACAAATAATCATCATCATCAGCTCATTAAACGTCCCCACCGAGGGACACGAGCCTACCCGTATAGGGTGTATAGGACTTAGTCGTCCACGCGGGACCAGTGCGGATTGGACGACTTCACGCACAACCTTTGAATCTCTTCTTTGGCAAAATAATAATAACTTTTATTTATTCCATCTCTCATGCCGTTAAACATTCTTTATACGTAAGTGGCTTTTGCAAGTCTAAAATTGACTGGATTATGAATCAACGTTTTCCAAGTGGCGAATTTTTATAGTCAAGGGGTAGCGGATCTGGCGACCGAATGGTCTCATGGGGCACCTGGTTTTCCACCCAGCAACGGCCAAGTCACACGACATTACCTAAGTATAACAATAAAGAAATCGCAATAAGGAACCTTAGACTTAGCACGACTTTGTCTACATTTCATTTCACATCATCAGGTTCTCGCCTTCGGAATGAACAAGGTAACAAATGACAATTTTAAGTTAGGGTAAAAATATAATTATTTCTCATTTAAACACTTGGCCACTTACATGAAAACTTACATCTGCTTAATTATAATGTTTGTTTATGATACGTTAATAAAGTGAACATTTACAATATTCACAAATTTTAAGGTAAACATGTCTCAGTTTATTTCAATGTCTCAGGGCATGATAGCGGGTAGCGCGTTCGCTTGGCAATGGCATTAGTGAAACAAATATCACAAAGGTCGATCGTGGTACGGATGAGCGGAATCTATTATTTGGAGTTCCTTCGTACTCCAGACAGGAGGATAAGAGATAATTTAATTTTGTATGTCTGTTTGGTGGCGAACAGCTGGACCGTTTTTAACGGGACTTGCACGGGCAAACAGCTGATTTAAATAAGAGTAGGTTATTTATTAAACTTTTAATTCCGCGCGGACAAAGACGCCGGCACAACTAGTAAATAAAATAATTTTCTGGACGATTGTAACTTACTTGATTGCTCAATGCCAGTATCCGCCTTAAAAGGTCCTGGGTTCAATCTCAGTCAAAAGTTCAATTATTTCGATACTTACTTTCGTTCATTTCGAGGTATGCTTTTGGTGAGCGTGGTAATTAAGGACCATCGCTGTAGTGATTTCATCATAATAATGAAAGGTTTAATGATGTTATGGTGATAAGACGAACCTGTATGAAATAAAGTACAGAGTTTTGTGATTTTATCACGAACATTACCTACGTTTATTAATCTAGACAGCTTTTTTTATAAAATCAAAAAGGACGATTTAAAATAAGAACTTATACCAACGTATTTAAATTTTTTTTTTTTTAATTTTTAACAACAATAATAATAAGTTTAAGTCTAATTAAGCTTTAAAAAAATTCAAATTGGGAGTGTTCCAAAGCCAACCCACGTACGGTGTGTGATATGTAGTTATAGATGTTTTTTGTAGTGAGGTCATTTCTCCGCTACCGACGAGACGCGCGTCTAATAGTGGATATCTATCATGGAACACAATAGCATTGGTACAGTCAGAATCAAAAATATTCAACTGTATATTTACTTACTGAATATATACTTTGATGCACCGGAAATCTGCTTCAATTGTGCATTGGCTGAGTGGTAACCATTTCTATCTATTAAAAATTGACTTATCATTCGGATCAAGTGGCCCTAAACTGTATAAACTAATAATAAATACATAATATAAATCCAGTAACTGATAGAAACATCTCTTTTTATCTCTCTTGGACAGAGAATTAACCTTGCATATTCTGTCAATGTGTGACACAAGTGTTACTAGATTTTCATGTTCTTAAAAGAAAGAAAGAATTATTTAGCCTTGTTAATGATTCTTAAATATTATTTGATCGTGAAGAATCCAGAGACAAAAAAATAAAACATATTAATTTGGAATAATTTCCATATCTCGTTAGTAACAATTCTCTTAACCACTATGT
Source organism: Leucinodes orbonalis (assembly GCA_019425675.1). Classification (NCBI taxonomy): domain Eukaryota; kingdom Metazoa; phylum Arthropoda; class Insecta; order Lepidoptera; family Crambidae; genus Leucinodes; species Leucinodes orbonalis. The sequence goes on along the minus strand of PQWD01002090.1, from coordinate 44,774 downwards.
TAGTATACGATGCACATAATAATTTATGGTTGTGTCCTCGACTAGCTGGACGCGAGTCCAGTGCTTCATAATAGCACTATCTGAGTCCAGCCTGGCCGCGAGGTATTATCGATTATTATTATGATATTATTATCGATCGATTTATAAAACGTCGGTTATAAGAGCGTCGGTGGCTCAGTGGTGTGGACTGTCGCCTTCCTACCGGGAGGGCTGAGGTTCAATCCCGACACGTACCAATGTATTTCGAATTTTCGAAAAATATATGTACGTTATCCGCGCTCTTACGGTGAAGGAAAACATCGTGAGGAAACCTTCATGCATGCCTGCGAAGAGATTCGAAGGTTGTGTGTAAGTCGTCCAATCCGCACTGGGCCGCGTGACGACTAAAGCCTAATCCCCTATACGGTAGGCTCTTGCCCTCGGTGGGGAAGTTTAATGAGCTGATGATGATGATATTATCGATCGATTTATAAAACTTATTTGGCGGTTAATATATTTTTGTGGCTGACTGTACCGCTGTACTGGTCATATATTATTGTTATTCGGCCATTGGACTATTAACATCGCGATACCACGGTGGTTTGATTCGAGAAAAATGTGGTAGCAAAATTATTAATTTTTGGAAGATTTATAGTTTCAAAAGACAGTATACTAAAGTATAACAATATGATAAGAGTACAATAATTAAAAACCTCATATGTATATATAATCAGTTTACAAAAGTCATATTGAGGTTAACACTACTTTACATTAAATATGTACGTATTCATAATTACAATTACCTGAAGAAATTAATAGAGGAAATTGTAATGACGACTATATGTTATACAAACTCTTTCTCGCGGCTTCGCTCGCGTTAAGAAGTATTATTTTGCATCCCCTATTTTACCCCCTTAGGGGTGTAAATTATCAAAATCCACAAGTATTGGATACCTCATAACATTTACCTGCATGCCAAATTTCAGCCCAATCCGTCTAGTGGTTTGATCTGTTGATAGATCACTGTGTCAGTCAGTCACCTTTGAGTTATATAGTTAGCTATATATATAGATTTAGGGTAATTTCCACGACCTTAAATTGTTTTAGACGAAACTCACGCGTGAAAAACCTAACCACCACAGGGTTTCACAATTTGGTACTTACTCATTGCAAAACACAAGTTAATATTTTATAATATATGTAATAATATCCAAAATAAAAGACTGTCTAATCTAATCTTATTTATTACTTCAACAATGTATGCACACACAGACAAGACGAAACATAATGAACACAATTAACTCCCTCTTACCGGGAGGGCGGAGGTTTAAACCTCGCCACGTACCAATGTATTTTCGAATTTTCGAAATTATATATACGTTAACCGGCGATGTTTTGGTTGAAGGAAAACATCGTGAAGAAACCTGCTCATACCTGCGAAGAGATTCAAAAGTTATGCGTGTGAAGTCGTCCAATCCGCACTGGGCCCGCGTGGACAACTAAGGCCTATACACCCTTTACGGATAGGCTCGTGCCCCTCGGTGGGGACGTATAATAAGCTGTTGATAATAGTAACGTTTAATTTTTGTGCGTTGCATGATATGAATGTTGTATTTTCAGGATCGCTGTTTGAAGATTGGCTTAGAAATTCTTTACTTAGCTTCTATGTATTTACAAATTCGGTCCTGGCAGCCTAATTCAAAAACTAAGACCTCTTTTTTATTCTCAGAAAAAAGTTGCCAAGAAACAAAAAAGCAATCAATTAAACTGTGTCATGCATCGAACACCTTCGATTGTTTTTTTATTTTTCTATAAAAAGACGTCTTTCAACTCTGTGTCTAGACCTAGCCTTCTTAGCCGATTTTTTATATGAATGATATCTGTACAACAATGTCAGTTCATTAGCAGGTTTTGAATTAAACAAGGTTGGTTAAACAAAGTTATACAGCATACATATAAAATTATTTTAAGGAGATTACTATAAATCAAATCTAATTAAATACTTTATTTATCTTCCTCTCGCTCTTCAACATATCGTAGTCCACTGCTGGTCTTAGCTCTGTCCTATTTTTGCATATCGATCCATCGGGCCAAGACGCGGTCTCGAGTCCAGAACTCGTCTGCTCCAACGGCTATCGGTTCTCAGGCCTTCCCGCACAGTATAGCTTTGGGGAGATTGGGTCGTAACCCACCACAAGGGTCCAGTGCGGATTTTTGGGTGTTACTACCATCCTAAGGACGTAGCCCAAACCGGCCTATATTTTTTTTATAACATAGGGAGGCAAACGAGCATGCGGTTCACCTGATGGAAAGTGTCACCGCCGCCTTTTACGCTTAATTTGTTAGAATTCGAAATATATTACTTTAAATAAATGAAATTACATCAAACTAGAAAAATACTAAATAAATAAAAGAAGATAACTAAAATATTCCACCCTAAACACTTGAAAATAAATAATTAAAACTAAAAAGTATAATTAACAGAAGTGCCTTTCGGCAGAGTTCCGAAAATACTGGCAGCGTTAGCCCTTTGGATTGCCAGACTGATTCTTTGTCCAAGGTAGCTGCCAGATCATCGGTCACCTGGAAGTTGATAACGCTTTGTGTAACTCCAAGTATATTTGGTACAGAATCAGATACGCATTACTATTTATTATACTTTAGTTATATTCCAAGAATGAAAGTAGGTACATACTATGTTTTACTCACACATTGAAATGTCTAGAAATAATATGCACACAATTATTCAACTCGTAACAAACCGAAATATTGTCAGCTCACAGCCAAACAAACATTGTCAATTAGTGTAGTTTTTTCCAAGCAATCAATTTCAATTGATTTATTGTTTATTTATCGAGGTCTTTGGCCCGATGTGTCAAAACCATTCCCGCCTTTTTCTAACCTTGGTTGTGTAAAAAATCTTAAATCAAGTATGTGTCTATGACGGGTTTAATGACGCATTTAATATGTCTTATAATAAGTCAAGGACATAGAACTTACTCGTATTAGAATAGTTAATTCCCCCTTTTTAGATGTTAGAGAGCGTCGGTGGCTCAATGGTGTGGACTGTCGCCTTTCTACCGGGAGGGCTGAGGTTCAAATCCCGACACGTACCAATGTGTTTTCGAATTTTCGAAAATATATGTACGTTATCCGATGCTCTTACGGTGAAGGAAAACATCGTGAGGAAACCTTCATGCACGCCTGCGAAGAGATTCAAAGGTTGTGTGTGAAGTTGTCCAATCCGCACTGGGCCCGCGTGGACGACTATGGGCTAATCACCCTATACGGGTAGGCTCGTGCCCCTCGGTGGGGACGTTTAATGAGCTGATGATGATGATGATGAGATGTAACTACTTATCTCCCGCTCTTGTTATATTTGGCATGATAAATTTGTTTTTGTTTTGATAAAATAGCGCTAAACCAGACTAGAATTCATTATTAAATTTAGTATTAGCTATCGCACGTGACATTGGCGTTAATTAATCAAAAACGCGTTAGTAGCCACAAAACTAGATAGAAGAAGACTTTTAGGAACCCTTCGTGAAGCATCCTGCCAAATGGCGAATGAGTCTCCAAATAGGGAGTAGTCTAGGTCTCATTACGTATTGGACCAGCGTGGCCAGTAACGAGCCATATAAGCGAAGAAAGTCCTTTTGGATGGCCTTGTCTGCCTGGAAACTTCATTGCAGACGAGTTAATAGTGTAGATATACCAAAGCACTGTCTAATGAAATCCTTAAGTTACCTATTTAATAAAGATCATCATCATCATCATCAGCTCATTAGACGTCCCCACCGAGGGGCACGAGCCTACCCGTATAGGGTGATTAGGCCTTAGTCGTCCACGCGGGCCCAGTGCGTGTTGGACGACTTCACACACAACCTTCGAATCTCTTCGCAGGCGAGCATGAAGGTTTCCACACGATGTTTTCCTTCACCGTAAGAGCGTCGGATTTAATAAAGATAAGTTCATAAATCTAGGAATGGACTATAGAGCGAACTATGTTCGTTGTTATTCGTGAGAGAACTTAAGTTGTCGACATAGCGCCGATTTTCTACCACTTTCAACTATTATCTACCATCTTCTTTAAGGTACCTAAGTTCTTCTTCTTGCACACTTCTTTTGTGTGAGCTCATTCATGAAACCACTACCTTGAAGATCGCACTACACGAGTGGCCGTTAGACCAGCTGGCCGGTGTGCGGGCGTTGTCGTAGTTTTATCTTTTAATTGGCAACGTCGTATCTCCGTGGCGTAATTAGGTGAGATCACGAAAGCTTTAGACTTCACCATAATCAGTAACTCAGGGTTACTACCACCATGGTCATGTGGTGTGAGCGCCGGGTTTTGATAAGATCGGGGGTTCGAAAGAACTCACAATGCAAGGCACTTTGTGCGATCCCTGTTAGGCAAAGCAGGCTGAATCAACTGATTGTTCGATGAGTAACCTGCTTCCTGATTCTGATTTCCGTGTTTCTACTAGGGGAGAGAGGGGCATGACGGGGTACTTAAGGTTTAAAGTCCAATAAAATAAAGAACGTTAATCTTTTCTATTTTTTTTTATTTTAATCATAATAATTGCTAATCAGCCTCTTACTATTTGTATTTATTTGTAACTCTAGTTTAATCATATATATAAAAAATATAATATGCAAAAAGTCATATCTCCCCATCTTGCCCCCTCGGTAGGGTAAGATGGGGTACCCCTAAGGGGTAAGATGGGGCAATGTGATGGAGGGCGTGATGGGCACATCGCAGCTGTTCTGGTGAGCCGTCATCCTATATATAGTTACTGGCAAAATTCACACGTAAATGTCGTTTCCTCATCTTCATCCTCGACTCCAGCACAGGAGCAATGTGCCCATTTTTTGCATGCAGTACAAGCCACCCAGCCTTCTGAAGACTCTAAATATCGACCAAGGCAGTATAAACATGGTGTATCCTCGGAGTCACTTTTTTCTGACGATGATGATTTGACAAGTTTTTTCTTTTTGATCACTTTATTTTTCTTAACTACATCTTTTCTCTGCGTTTTCTTTAATTGGTTTATTGCTTTTCTTTTTTCTTTAGCATCATCCACTAGCTTCTTCTTTTTAATTTTCTCTTCCAATTCAAGTTTGTAGGGTGATGAGGTAATAATAGCTGTTTTCCCCCTCTTTCTCGTTACTCTTATAGTTTTTCTGGTTACCGGAAAAGGCATAATTTGTTGGGGACTAGCGACAGTAAAATTTGATTCCTGTGACGTACTTGGTCTATAAGGCGAACATCCTGGTTCTGGCGATATGTCAGCTGTATTAAGACTTGGTGTAATTGTAGTAGCATGAGTGGTTTTGGTCAGTGGTTCTATTTCAACTCCGGGAGTTGGCAAGGAAAGAGATACTGGAACTGTCGAAAGTATTGGTGAAATTGCTCGACCCTGAGCTGCATCCAAAACATTGGTCGATTCTGCTGTCATGGCAGCTGTACTCAGAATCTGTGTATTTGTGGTAGCACGAGTGGTTTTGATCAGTGGTACCGTTTCGATTCCATGAGGTGTGGTTGATTCTGTTTGAGACTCCATAGTCGATGGGAATACACATAAAGTTAATGTCGTTGAAACTGTTGATTGTGTTTCAGGTTGCGGAATATCCGTGGTTAAAGAAGGAGCAAAATCAGTTTCAGTGAAAACTGTAGGGTCAAATGGCCAAATTCCGCATTTTCTGAAGCCATTAACTGCTGTAGACATCGTTGATGCTTGTATAAAAGCCTTTCCAAAAATCTCAGCAACTTGGCGTGGCGTGACGGTCATTCCCGGATGACTGCGAAGCCATGCTGTGACTTGTTGGTCATAGTATGTGCTTAGCGGCCGCATATATGCAACATCAGCAACCTGAAGTCGGTGGGTAGTGTGTGGAGGGAAGCATAAAATGATCACTCCATGGGATCGAGCTTCATTTATTAGGTCAATGTTTTGAGTGTGGGTACTATGCCCATCCAACAGCAACAAAACGGGTTTTTCAGTTGTTGCTCCACTAAATTCCACGAACTTATTAAACCAGCCAGCAAATAATTCTGTTGTCATCCAACCAGAATCACTGCATACCCCCCAAGATCCAGGTGCAGCATTGAGCATTAATTGGGGATCCATCCGCTTCCGCGGAAACACCATCATGGGTGGCATGTATTGGCCACTTGCGCTAAAACATATTTCCACAGTTATTGTTGTCCCTCTATCTGCGGAGGTGATCGCCCCGACTTGTTTGCGACCTCTTTTTGCTATAATTTTTGATTTAGTTTTTGGCTGATATTCCCGTCTCATCGCAATTGTATATTCTGTCAGGTGTCATATTGTGTTCATCGTATACATTCCCCAAAAAGTTAAAAAATTGATCTACAACCTGTTTATTAAAACCTGCAGCTCGAGCAGCTGAAGTACTTTCAGGCTGTCTTATAGACAATTCAGGATGTCTCTTAAGAAAATTGCGTACCCAATCTTTACCAGCTTCTTGTTTTTCATTATTAAATGGATGCGGTTTATTATTTTTAACCGCCAACCTGTACGCTAAACCCCTAAGGTCTTTTATTGTAAGACCGTACAGCCTACTCTCCATGTCTAATATATAATTACATAGCTCTCGTTCTTCTTCATTAGAGAACACTGTATCTTTAGGGCCTAAACGAACCTTCATTTTTTGGCTATTCGAAGCGTCATGTGATAAATTTTCACGAACCGATTTCACTTTTCTTTCCAAGGTCGTCTGAGGGACAGAAAAGGTCTTCGATGCTAACATGTAACCCATCCTACCATGTATTACAGCATCAACCGCATTTTTCATATCCTCTTCTAACCACTCTCCTCTGTTTGACTTCCTTTTATAAGTTTTCACCATTCTACAAAAGAAGAAACAGACACATTCAGATTTATAAGGCATCAAACATATTAAAAATTCGGAGGGGCAAGATGGGGTACTTCATACCCCGTCTTGCCCCCTCGTGCCTAACGAACTTCAACAAATTATTTAAAAAACAATGCCGTAATTTGAAAACAAAGAAGTCCTCACCTGCCGGCGTGATTGTTGAGACATATGAATAACTATAAACCGTATGTTGTGCTGGTGACGTTTAGCAATAAACACGTATCAGACAAAACACAAAAATGACAAGGAATATGACAAAAAATATTTTTTTCCACTTAAATAAACAACGAAGCAGTTACGCCGGCCGATCACTGTGCTAACTGATTGGCATCATGGCAGCGCGTCGTCACACACTAGCGGGATTCTGATTGGTCAGTTGTATCGCCATATAAAGCCGCTACCCCGTCTTGCCCGCCACCCCGTCTTGCCCCCCTCTCCCCTACTATCATAAAATAGTAGGCATTAATATCCACCAATGCATCCAGCATCCAGCAGCCCAATAGACCAATAGCTTTAATGTACAGACTGTAATAATGATGTAATGACGTGATGAGTTCGATTCAAAAGGGGTTGACTACTTAGTCAGTGAAAACCTGGAACCAAAAATGGAATGTCTATTGTTTGTGTAAAGTGAGTTATGAAATCTCTATTTGACTCAACCTGGTTAAAAGGTAGTGTCCAAGGATATACAAAAATATAAGGATTAAAAAATAAATTATATTCGTACAAAATAAATTCAATAGATGTATGTGTTACAATCTATTTCATTCAATCATTGAACGCTGGGAATCCAGACAAAATAGCGTCTGTTGCGTCATTGGCGGTCAGAGGTTTAACCAGTAATATTACGAGTATCGATATTCATATTTATAATTACTGGTACTAAGCATATTTCTATTTTCAAGGAACGACTTGCATTATATCACAATATATTCCAAATAAATATTTATTCTAACTTTAATGTCTCAACTCCAAACTTTATAAATATAACCACATACAAATTTCGACAGTCCGTTACGTATCACTACATACAGTCATACGCACAGCATACTTGTTTATACATATAGAAAGTTGCTCCCAAATCAGTTGACTTGACATTGCCCAATACCTGCTCCAACGGTGTTACAATACATCGCAAATTGATATTTATTGCTATTGTATTAAGAATCATGCGTGTTCACGAATTAGGATATACTTCTGCGGTGTTGCGTATAGGAGCTTTTTCGATTTGAATATAATAATGTGACATTGCGATAGTGAAACGTTAGAATCGTTTTATGTAATGTGGTTACAAAATGGCGCGATTGCCTTGAACCTGGCAGGATAGTTATACCAATTTCTGGAAAAGGAATGGATCTTATGGATAAGAAAGAAGCTCAACCCTGGGCATCTTAATTGGCCAATAGGACCCAAACCAATCGCGCTTTGGGGTCATAATCCGAATGGCGAACGAGGTTTTTTTGATCCGCGAACTTAAAATTGGAGTTACCTGATATTTCACTAAAGGAATATTTTGAATTTCTGGATACTGTTATTACATACGTCTCAACGTCACTACTTAGCAAGAGCACTATTAAAAGAAAGAAAGATCATTTACTTGCCCATAACATTCGGTATTACCAATGTTTATATCTTTACGTTTAACAGTATTGCCATGCAAATATTTTTATATCATCATCAGCTCATTAAACATCCCCACCTAGGGGCACGAGCCTACCCGTAAAGGATGTTCAGGCCTTAATAGTGCGTAACGCGGACCCAGTGCGGGTTGGACGACTTCACGCACAACCTTTTTTAAATAAATAAAAAAAATATTTTGTGAATGTCAAAAATGTGCATTTCCGGAAATGTACGAAGCGGGCGGTCAAAAATCCGGTTAATTGCGAGCGCCGTTACGTTCGAGGAACTGATCGATTGCCGGACGACCCCACGGGGGATCAGCTGATCGCTCACCTCTTTTGAAGATTTTGCCGAAAATGTCAAATGCAACTTTTTCATGACATTGGTGTGGCGATCCAGTGTGGTGTAATGGTCGAGACGTCGGCTGCTCAAGGGTTCCGGGTTCGATCCCCGGTCAGTACAAACATTTGTGTGCATGAACATGTCTGTTTGTAATAATCTGGGTGTTTTATATTTTTTTATTTATTTTAAGGAAACATATATATAATATGTATGTATTTACAAAAAGAATGCATATAAGTACATATATTTATCCGTTGTTTAGTACTCATAATACAGGCTTCACGCTTAACTTGGGGCTAGATGCAGTGGCGTAGCGTGCCTTGTCGGGGCCCCGTATAAACATTTTTTTGGAGGCCCTTATATGGAGGTAATGATTTTTCACAAAAGAAAAAAAAATATTGTGAGAAGAAATATTTATTTATCACATAATTTACCCATTTTACAAATAAAAATCAAATTTTAAAATATTCACTCTCCTTGCCTTTTTTTCGGCAAATTTATTAAATCATTTATGGCTGATGATGATTTTAGTTTTTCTAAAGTTTCTGCCTCTATGGACAATAGTGAGATGTCTGACAGCCGTTCTTGTCCCATCGAAGTTCTTAAGTAATTATTTATTAGTTTTAATTTTGAAAACTTCTTTCTGCCGTTGCGGTTGTAACTGGAAGGGTCAAGAATAAAAGCATGCTGTGATTACCTCGGGATGCAAGACTATTGAATTTACTAGCAATAATTCAATGAGTTCTTTAATGGAATAAATCATCAAAATTTCCTCTATCTGATGAAATTATATTACAATCTGCAGATATATCAGAATCGCTGACTTGTGGTTCCTCGATTTCTGGATGGACATCCGATAAAGTAGGCTTTCTTCTATTTCCGGATCACTCACAGTATCCTGTCTCTGAAAAAATGAAGAAATTTTGGGCACTTTTTTTATAACCTTCATTTATTTTGATGATATAATTCCCCGCTGAGTTAAAGATAAAGTAAGTAAAACGGGGAAGTCCGTAGCCCGCCATAATGATGTAGAGTGTCCAACATTTGAACGCATGCTTAAGCGGGAAAAAAAGGAATTGCTTTATAGAATTTTGTCATTTGTAAAATAAAATAAATTAGAAAGTATTCTTTTTCCTTACACACTTTGGCTGCTCCCGTGGCCGGGGCCCGTAATTGATACGGCAAATACGGCGGTAGCTACCCCCTGGTAGATGGCGCTGTGTGAATGTCAGTGGATATTTATTTATTTATTAAGGCCCGTATTCCAAAACGAGACTCAAGTGTTTATCTTTACATAAATAGAGTTACAATGGGATAACGCTATATACGATATATAGCACCATCCCCTTCCAACTCTATTTAAGTTAAGATCAACGCTTGAGTCTCGTTCTAGAATATAGGCCTTAGTGAAGTGAAAAGACGGGACAGTCAGTTCGCTCATCATGACAGATTCGGTATCCATAACAAAATCATAATAGTAGTAAGTCATTATTTTCCGTCAACACTACACTGCGCCGTCACCCGAGATGACCGATGTTAGGTCTCTTATGTCCAGTAATTTTACTAGCTACAGTGCCCTCTACCCGAAACATAGAAGTGCACAACGCTCTTACTCGTTGTTCATATGGTCCCTTTGGTTTGGTTTGTCGTGAGGAAAATGTGAAGGCTAGCCTTTTGTAATTTTAATTCCGTATGGTTATGAATGATTGAGTAATTTTTTTAAAGGATTTGTCGGGACATTTGATTGATGCTCCGGGAGACTCCAAAGCTATTCAGCATAAACATCTTAGATTTAAACAATTAATATCTACTGACATTCACACAGCGCCATCTAGCCCCAAGTTAAGCGTTAAGCCTAGGTATACTAAAACAACATATATTTTTTTTAAACATACATAAACATAGAAAACACCCGACTAGGGTTTCTCTTCGAATTCTCGAACACGGAAATTCCCGGAAATTTCTTACTCGAGACGAGAAAAAAGTGTCGAAAATCAAAATTCAGTCAAAAAATTAAAACTGATAACGCGCTGCTTTCTTCGCTCTGCCACGCGTCGTGCGAAATTAAATGAAATAATTGTCCTATTAGAGGAGGCACCGAAATTTGATATTTCACACGGTCGTTTATTATAAGATTTGAGTTCCTCTCAGGAAGACCCAGCTAATTACGTTCTGAAAAACGTTTCTAATACGTTAACTAGAGTACATAATAGAAAACGAACGTGTTTTCTCCTTGTCTGGAAACTTTGTACAAAAATACGAAACCGATTGTCAATGATGCTATAAATGCCCTTGTATTTTAAAGGCTTATTTTCTTAATAACGTACATCGTGGTAGCTTTTGAACAGTTTCCGCTTAAATGTGATTGTAATTGTCTTAAGATTTTTAATGATTTATAGATTTTATGTTTACTTACGTAAAGAAAAGACTCCATTTACTTATAACAAATATTGAAAAGTTATACAAAGACTAAACTAAGGAACATTACCTTACTGTTACTCTATATTAACTAGTCTGATTGTTATTTTTATAAGGAATTAAACTGTCGTTTTATGCTACTAATTGAAAAGTTTGTAGTACAACTGAGACTAAAATAAATATTTAGTATGTAAGTACTAAGTTTCATGTGTGACATGATGACATTGTTTAGAAGATATTTATTTTTTTTTTTTCAAAGAAAAAGACTATTAGTATATTTGTTTGTAGAAACTAGAAATAATGATAAATCTCGCTAGAGATTTTTCGCTTAATTAATTTTCTATAGTTAAATTAAACTCACATTAAACTAAAAAAACGTTGGTCATTGATAAATGTGAATATTGCATAAAAGTATAGTTTTATTGTTTAAATATATCTTTTATATTTCTCGACAACCTCGAGAATTCCCGGGAAATATGGTCGAGAATTCTCGTTGCTCCGAGAAATAAAAAAAGTCGAGAATACCCTACCCAGACCATTACAAACAGACAGTCTATGCACACAAATGTTGTATTGCCCGGATCGAACCCAACCCTTGGTGTTGCGCGACCTCTCAACCGCAACACCAAATAGTCGTCAAATAATCATTATTATATTTCGAACGTAAAATTACTGTTGATCTAAGTTAAAAATGCTGCCAGTGTTAGCGGAACCCAGCTACTTTAGACTTTTCAAATGTTATATATATGCTTGTAAATTAAAGTTTTATTTTTATTATTTTTATTTATTATTTATATCACCAACAAAAACAATTCATATACATTGACGTTCTGATGTGTGCGTCGCGCATATAAAAATGCCAGAGCTCAGCGATAGTTTACCATGGCAAACGCTATTTTCAGCTTCAGCCAAACAAAAAACAACCATCAACAATTGACACAAATTATATAATAAATAAGAATAATAAAATTTAATACAATAGATTTTAAAATATATTCAATAAAGCTATATAAATTATAACGATATACATAAATTGAAATTATATCCAATAAAAAAAAACAATATATATAAATTAGAATTAAAAAGTGTAATAAATAAATAAAAGTACAATAAAATTGTCGTTACATTTTTTTTTACATAATTTTGTATTTGAATTGTTTTAGTTAGTACTTAACGCGAGAATCCTACCATCATTTGGTAACCATTGGTAAAAATATTACGAATTTAACTACAATAGGCTACAAAAAACTTCACTCCCCAATTATCGCACATAGTAATATATAGACAAATTGAATTTTAATTTGGAACGTGATTAGACAATCAGAACGCGCGTTTCCGAGAGCTGCAACACCCGCACCCGCCATCTTCCGCTACCCAATACGAGTGTTCATATTAAAATCTACAATCACTTTATTTTTTTCTATTCATCTGCCAGTTTTATTGTATTCGGTAGTGAATTGGCCAGTTATTTCGAAGTAGAATTGAATAGTTTTTAAAATGGAAAATATTAGCATTTTATAATATCTGGTGTTGAGTGTGACTCGAACTTACAGATATTTGAAGTGTATGCCGTAGTGAATCTTAGATAATGTATCATTTTTCCTATAAATTTCTTAACTATAAAAGCATGATAATTCCCCGCTGTAAAACGTAAGTAGCCTATGTGTTAATAAGGCAATTATAAAAAAAATTACAAACATACAAACTCACAAACTTTAAGATACATGAAATATTATTGTGACAACGAAGAAAATCGAGCGTCGGTCCAGTGGTGGGACTGTCGCCTTCCTACCGGAGGCTAGGTTAAATCCCGACACGTACCAATGTATTTCGAAAATATATACGTTACCGACGCTCTTACGTAAGAAAACATCGTGAGGAACCTTCAACACACCTGCAGAGATTCGAATTGTGTGTGAAGTCGTCCAATCCGCACTCCCGGGCGACGACTAAGCCTAATCACCCTATACGTAGGCTGTGCCCCTCGTGGGGACGTTTAATGACTGATGATGATGATAAGAAAATATATAGATGCAGTGGCAACCTAGCGTAGGATGCCCGTTGCATGGCCAACGTCGAAAGATCGCTGGGTAACTGAGGCTGGAAGAGGAAAGCGACCAATGATAACGAATATCTGGGGCAAATGAGAGACGGATTAGAGAAGCAGCTGTCGACTTGTGTAACTCCAGACAATGGAACATCTACTGTCTTGCCCAAACTGTCCATATTCGTCCGGTTTCCGGGACCTCTGGGTGGCAAATGAAAGGGCGATTAAAATGACCCATTATTGGTCGCATTACCATATTTACTTGTGAATCCATATCGACTCGATAAGAAGAAGAATGAAGGAGACGTCTGCTGAACGCAGTGAACTGCAACAGGTTGAAGAGAACTAAGAAATCTCAACGGAAAGGCTACAAAATATTTGAATTATTTAATTTTCTATCAGGTATCCCTGTTTTGCGCTCAGTATTGGAAATATAATAAATACACTGCACAGTGCAAAACCGTGTTATTACTTTATAAAATCGTTACAATTACCCAAGGAAATCATATTTTGTAATAGATTACTCAATCAGCTATGTGACGCGTAAAATATTTCATTGAGTGCTAAAGCCTGAGGCTATAACTCGCGGAGACCAACTGGGGTGACTAAATGCCGGATATTGGCGAGTGTGAGCGGCCATCTTTATACGGGTTCGGTGTTGCCATAAAAGGAGTTTATTTAACTAAATTTATAGAAAACGGTGCTTTATAATGAGCGAAAAATTAGAACAAAATGATTTATAATAATAAATAATATTTTAATGATAATCATGTGTAGGTATGCGATTCTTCGTTGTATAACTCCTTATACTACAATCTAAGGGTAATTATAAACTTCTTTTCGTAAACTTATCATTAATTATAACGTAGCAAACATTTCTTTTTTTGGTTCCTTATTACGCATAAATACCACATACTTTGAACTTTATTCCACAGCAATAAGTTCGAAAACCATAGTAAGGTTTTCGAACTTATTGCTGTGGAATAAAGTTGCTGATGCTGCCTGAAATGAAACCAAAGACTCATTAAAAGATAGTCACTTACCTTATTTTACGGAACCCTAGGTAGGCTAGCCTGACTCGTGCTTGTCCAGTTTTTTTTTTCTAGTGCATGTGAATTCCAGCAGTCTTTATCTTTAAACCCTATAATTATTAATGCTTAACTTTTTCCTTTAAAAACCTGTATTGTCAGTACCATTAATTTAAAACTACTTATTCACTTTTAATATCAAATACTACATGTGTTTAATTGAAATTCTATTTACATAACAATTACGAATGCATCGTATTTATAAATTGGCACTTCCCTTAACACCCATCGCGCCATACAATTGCTCCTCTCATACATTCCGTACAACTTAATAAAAAGTTCGTAAATTCATAATTTCACAGTCACGCAACGAGGTGCGACTTTGTATCTTTTATACAATTCTATGCTTTGATACATTGGCAATAAGGAATAGGTGTAATTTGTAAATAGGCATCAATGTTAGACTTGATTGTGAGAAAAAAATGCCACACGACTTTGAGCTTTAACTGTTTGTTTTTAAAGGCGATGGAGGGGTTTGCATTAGCTATAAGTACAGCTCACTGATCACCAATCGTGGACGTTGGCAATACCTACTAATTAGAGTAGCCTGAGGGAGGGGCGGGCCTTACTATCAATTTGCGATGGAAACTCGATTGCAACTCGAATCCATTTTTAATAATTATTTGATTGAGTACTTAACTCATGTCAATATAGAAATGTTCATAGCCGACGACATTCATCATCATCAGCTCATATACGTTATGTCCCCGCCGTGTAGTCGTGTGCGGATTGGCCAACTTCAAACCACACTTATTTAGTGTGATTTCCAGTATGTATGGTGAGTACGAAAAATAAAAAAAAAATGTATTGACTGATGTTTTCAACCAAGTATAATACTATGTAATAAAACTATTAACTACTATATCATTGTTTCAATAGTTGATTGACAGTTGAATGAACAGCCTATATTTTCCTCTTTTTATCAGTATTAAGAAAACTTATTTCAAAAGTATTAAACTGTGTTATTAGTTTTACTATTACAAAGTACTGAGATAAAAAAACTTGATTCGGTGTATTACAAGTAAAAAATATGCAATCATCAAATTGAATCTAAGTAATTTTAAACAGCCATTCAAAATGGAAAATAACACATAGTAGCATCGTGCTACTCAATTGAAATTCGATTAACCTTTCGCACCAATCGCAAGCCTACAAAAAGGGTCACACATCGCACGACTACTCACCAAAACGTTTAGACACCCACGATCAAAGTTTCTCCGAACATTCGCAGGTCTGCTCAAATTGGTCGGATATTACTATCGTCCATTTCAATAGGGCTATCTAGTAGTACTATATGGTTCTGTATGCAGGTCATGTTATGTTGGTAGGTTGTAAAGTCGAGAACACATGGTAGTAGCCGAGGGCGGCCCGCCCTCCGGCAGTCAGCGATGAGCGCGCGGCGCGAGCGATCGTCACGAATAATCGATCGTGTCGATTATTTTTACGTATCGATTACGAAATTCGTGTGCGGTGCGAATTTGAAGTCAGATTTTTTTTTTAAATTATAACCTAACTTTGTGCCAACGTCAAATGAGTTATTTTTATTTACCGCATTGGCACTATTATATTATATAGCGGTTAGTATTACCGCAACCTTGTAGTTTACTGCGTAAAATATTGACTTAAATAACAAACGTAATTGCCAAACAATCACAACTTTTTTTTGGGCTTATTTTTTTTTTAATTTTGCAATTCCAATAATAGTTCAAAGCATAAGACAGTAATTGTTAAAAATGTAAGCTCTAAAATCTGGAACAAGTTCTTAGATGCAAAATATTTTAATATGTCTTCACGCTCATTTATTTAAATTCAATCGGCTAACTTCAATGCGTAATAAATTCGCCACTAGTTCAACAAGCAATTAAGTCTTCCACGCGTCCAATCTTTCTCTAAGACCAACCTCCAAAGACCATAAAAATACTGCAGAGCAATTTACATGTTTGCAACGAGTTCTTAATTATTTCCCGATAATATAACGGCACACTTTACGATCTTTCTAATCAAGATATCCATGGCCATAAAACTTGAAAACAAAAAAATATATTATTCAAAAAACCTTTTTTTTATTACACTCAATAGTTACCTGCCAGTTCAATTTCATTATTATTTTTAATTACCTATATATACTGCAGTCACAATGCTAAGATACTCTCGTTTCCTTCTTGGACCATAAAATGCGGCTTATATTATGGACCAAACGTTTAGCGAAAACCGGTAGTATCAGCCTTATCTTATTAGACTGTTATCTCCAAAACCAGCTACGCAGCGTGTAGATATGCCGAAACCGAGCACAATCGTGGAGAAAGTCAGTCCAGCTGTGGGCTGTCACGGGCTCTTTAAGTTGATAACTAAGTTATTGTCTAAATGATGATATCAATTGTTTCGTAAATTACCGGTTACATATCCATCATTGACTTTGCTTCTGGAATAAAAAAAAAAGTAATCGGAATTTATTAAAACCGTTTTTATTCGCCGTGTTGAATCGATTTTAAAACTTTAGCGGACGCCATGACGCTAATAGTGATGTGTAATCTTTGTCGATAAATCAAGAATCTTAATAACTCATCAATTCATCATTCATTCGACTCAAAATAATTCATTAGCACCGCATTCATTAGCCATTAAACGTGTTAAACTTCAGGTGCAGTTTATAAACGCTATCTAGGTAATTATACAATCAATTCGTCAATGATTAACAACTTACAATTCAATTAACTTTTCTAATAGATTTACTCACGGATTCAGCAAAACTGTTTCTCTTCAAAGTACAATAAAACCATTCACCCGTCGATATCTGAAATCAATTCAAAACCCAATTAAAGTATCAAATTAGCCAATCAACTTGAAGATTTTTACCGTTTTATCCAATCAGAGATACTTTATTCATTTGTCAAAACATCAACAGGTGATGCATGGCATTTGAGCTGTCTATAACTTTAATTGCAGTTCTATCGATATTTAGACAGATTTTTATTATTAAAGGTCCGGTATGCGCCATGCCAATGCGCTTTTGGAAGCATCAATTTAAAAGATGGCCGAATCGTCCGCCTTTTAAGGGACCGGTAATTATCGACATATTCGAAATTCGAACGTAATTTACATATTGTTTTTGTAATGCTCGCTTTCACTGCACTACTCATTCGAATTATGCGAGTCGATCGATTACTTTTTTATTTTTAATGACATGTCGACAAGTTATGAGGGTTTTTGTTATATTTAGTGTTATAAATTATGAAATTTTCCAATTTATCTCAAAACTGCTAACGCCCATCATCTTTCATGAATAATGAAGTCGTCATAAAATTTCAAACAAATTGTAGCTAGTTGGATTACAATTTTTTAAAGGCAAAAAATGGGCTAAATTTACATAGATCTGAAAATTTTACCAGCGTATAGCGATATGTACTTTAAATATATAAAAAACATCACCATCAAAGCAAAATAATCGCAATGTTAAAAAGCATTGCGATTTTTTTCCCTGGAACATATTTCGTGATTACCAAATTTTTCAGTGCAGTGCCGAAATGTAGTATGAGAACATTAGTGTTGTGAAAATTTAAAAGGTGTTTTTTTTTTCGTGACGTGTGACAAAAGACCTGGCCCTGGCGTACGTGGATTTATCCAGCGTGATCGAGGTGCAGGTAAATGAATTTACAATCCTGAAATAAAATTTTTCATAACAGTTTTTTGTTCTGTCTGAATCACCTGATAGGCTGATAAGAAAGATAACTCCATGCTTCAGTGGGCACGTTAAGCCGTCGGTCCCGGCTTCAATTTAAGTATAGTAGTAGTTACACCAATACGCATTGGGCCGACGTATTGGGTTACTGCCCAATCTCCCCATATATATGCTGTGCAGGAAAGCCTGTGCCCTGCAGTGGGCTGTTATAGGCTGATGATAAAGTGTCGTTCAAATTAAGTTTAAAGAAATTTATTTAAGAATCGTACTCATCGTCATAGACTTCACAGAAAACCGGTGAAACGCTTTGCATAGTGTTTCACTTAGTCTGTGGGCTTTCCGGCGGCCTAAAACCCCCTTCCCCTTTTCTATATTTCTATGTTATACTGCGGTCACACTAACAGCTAACGCCCATTGGCGATAATGTTTAATATGTTAATTCGACCAAATTATCGCGTTATGTTGTGAGAAATTGAAGCCCATATCGCTATAATGAATTGCATTTCCTGTGAGTGTGGCCTCAGCATTAGTATAGTGTGTCCCTAGGTATCTACCATCGGGTGAACCGTTTGCTTGTATTCTTTCCTATAAAGTTACATAATAGAAACATATTTTAGTTAATAATAATTAAAAAGAAACTCTCCGGCCGGGAATCGAACCCGGGTCTCCCGCGTGACAGGCGGGGATACTGACCACTATACTACCGAAGACTTGTCAATTATATTGAAAGTAGCTGTTGCAATTTTTTTTGCATCACCATAGAAATGCCAAAGAATAACTTAATTTCGCATTATATGAAAAATATATATAAAAATATGGAAATAAATAACAGTGGTAATGAACTTGTCGAATATATATTATAGACTTCTTTTATGAAAGTAAACCGAAATGTAAATATAAAAAAAGACTCTCCGGCCGGGAATCGAACCCGGGTCTCCCGCGTGACAGGCGGGGATACTGACCACTATACTACCGAAGATGTTTTCAGTTGTGAAATATTGATATATAATTCTTATCCATGGACTGTTAAACTTACGAAAAATCGTTGGCAGAGACTGGATGAGGAATAGTAGAGGGATTCAAGAGCAGGGTTATCCGGAACAAATGAGGGAAGAATTACGTCCCACAGTGGACTGCGATAGGTTGATGACGAATCCTTATCGGTATTAAGAAATTTATTTTTAATATATTGTATATTTTCTTATAAAATCGTATGGTGTAGCATTCCTTTAAGAAAATATCAGATTTTCCACCTGTAACATTACATATAATAGGCAGTTTAATTTCCATACAGTTCAATAGAAAAAAATACACAACATAATTAAACTTACAATATAAAAACACAATATAACACTAACAACAAACTAAAAACCTTAAAAATAAAATATTATAATAAATAATATAATAACTAAACAAAATATTAAAAGAACTCCCTTAGGTAAAGTTCCGAAGATACTGGCAGCGTTACCCCTTACATTACATTACTAAGCGCATAGTAGAAACAATTATAATATATTTTATGACCAAAGTTTACATGGATGTATATATATAACTACCTACTAATCCAATATCCATACCAGCTCCATCCGAGTTATTTGCGTAAACTTCTAAGAATATTACTTTAAATTTTAAAAGATAGAAAATATTCGTTCTAAAAAAACGAGAAAACACTAATATACAACAAATTACAGGGATGCGAGTGCGGAGTTTTTAACTGTCATCCGCGGAATGCTAAATGCGGATGCGGATGCTGACATGATGTCGAATGCAACATGCGAATGTTCCACAACCCTACACTATACTACCGAAGACTTGTAATTGCGGAATTATGAAACATAAAAAAGCAGTGTAATAATTTGAAAGTACATTACAAACTGTTAAAACAATAATGACGTCTAACGCAAACTAATTAGGACTTGTCCATATATTTTAACAAATGTACGAATTAGTTTTCTGAAATTATATTACTGATATATATTAAGTGCCCGTATGTGAATTTTTTATTATATTTCTCTTTCAATTTGATAGCTTTCTTGGATTTTACGTAAAATAATGTAATTTAGTTTAATATTTATATATTTGCGATAGGTCTAAGGCACACTAAGCGAGCGGGACTTGAACTTAAGACTGCATACCCAATTTTATTGAGACATGATAAATACAACCACTGATCCGAAGTGGATATAATCGCGATATAACGTTTTTCTTAATTGGTTAAGTTTTTTACTGCCATATATTTTTTATCGCATACATCATATATATTATTAAATATGTTACACTTGTAGTCTATTTTACAATATAATTGGTTGGAATTAATTAAGAGAACTAATTAAATATCGTTCTGTATAGTTGGCTAATAAATTATTCCAACTCCTACTAATATTATAATTTTGTGAGAATGTGCGGTTGTATGTTATTCATCACCATCATCAGCTCATTAAACGTCCTCACCGACTCTACCCGTAAAGGGTGTATAGACTTTAGTCATCCACGCGGGCGCAGTGCGGATTGGCCGACTTCACCTTTGAAAATTTCGTAGGCAAGTTTCATTAAGTACATATAATTTTGAAAATTGGAACTGCATTGGCACGTGACGGATTTTAACCTACACTCTCCAGATCGAAAGGTTACAGTTCACACCAAAGAGCCACACGCTCATAAGTTATTATTTTGCGCAAAAACTGTAGATTCTGAAGAATTTTTAAAATTAATATCTTACAGAAAAAAAAACATAAACTCACTCATAATTATTAGGTATATACATTTAAAATAAATAAAATTTATAGATAGGAGCATATTTATTTCCAAAAAAATCAGCCCACTGCATCTCACCTTATCAGTTTCACATACATAGTGTATGTTAATGAGACATTCAGATCCATTTATATCGAATAGTGATAAAGACATACCATAGACAATTTAGGAGTGAAGCACGCGCGCCATTCTTTATATTGATGCGGCCACTGCGGTAACCGTTAATCATAATCGATATTGCGAGAGGTATCGATATCTCGTGTTTGATATATTCGAATATCGATTACTATTATATAAGTTGCTATTGTGCCGATGTATGCAGATCTTGATGATGTTTTTTATCGATAAATGGGCGAGGGTGGAAGAGAGACCCAATATTATAGTCATAATAGTAACCTAAAACAATACATATTCATTTTTTTTTATTGCCCTACAAAGCTAAAATGAATTTGTAATGCACAACTTGCACAAATACATACGAGTAACTTTTAACATGCATTTTGAAGCACACATCAAGAAAAATGCAAATGGCGGCCCATTTGATCTATTAAAAATAAATAACGTCAAGTACTTCCCGCCAAAACGCGGTAGCACAGCTACATTCAACGAATGACTGCACGTGTAAATCAAACGTCACGAAGATATGCGCTTACGACATGCAGTTAATTTGACTTATTAAGTTTCTTTTTTATTTAAGCTTTTGTGCCATAATAAAAGTTACATGTGGAAACCTACTGTTTATAAGAAATAATTGGGAAGTGAATATTCAGTAAATAAGTCAAGAAAGATAAAGTTCAAAATCAGACTTGCTAAGGTACGTAAATAAATTTCAATTGTTACATCTTTTAATGTCCAGTCGTAACTGTATTTAATAACTTCATAAAAAATATATTGTACTGACATCACATTACACCAAATCAGGCTAAATCATCGAAACCTTAAACGAAAGCGTTCAAGGAATTTCGCTCGGACAGAAACTCGAGCCATATTTAAAACTCAAATTACGATAAAGATTCAAATACATTTTTAATCATTGTTGTCATTATTGCAATTAGATTTATTTGATAATCTTTATTTTAACCTATCCAACATGCCCCAATTAGGCAACAGTAAAATCGTAACTAGTTCCGACCGCATCCGGCGGTGTGTGCATAAATTAAAAAAAACTAAAACTAGATCGAAAGTAATCGATTAGGTGTCCACTTGTCCAGTATCGATATCTCTTGTTTTGTAATCGAGTCGTGTTCAAATTCAAAACTGGTTCCGTTTACAGTTATTTATCGGAAGGAGTTATACTTTATGGAATAGTGGGACTTAGGATTTCTTGGGAAAACATTTGGGACCCAAACCAATTTGCCAAAAAGGAACTAGATCTATCTGCTATCGAGACGAAGGAACATTTTACGATCCGATCACTGTCGCAATCGCGGCGGACAAACCGCGTGAAGCATCTCGAACATACGCAAACTTCAAACCGAGATTCCTTCAAGCCTTGATCCCTTGGTGCCTGTAGGTTCGACCAGTCCTAATATGCGTTACCGGTACGTACCCGGTCGCTTTTCTCCCCCAACATATACTAAGATTACTAGCCCCCCCTCCATCGACTTAAGCTGAGGTTCGCGTCACATTCTGGGACACACACACATAGGGTCGTTGCATTTTTTGTTTGGGCTGAGAGTCATCAGGAAAAAAAGCAAAGGATTTTCTTACACTCCTCAATGCGTTACCATTTGGGGTTCAATATTTTTCTTTCTTCTTTCTTTAATTCCAAACCAAACGCTAGACCATTGAACAGGCAGGTTCGAATGACCTCTAAATTGACCACACAACTAATTTGTAGTTCGCGTGCGAGCTATCGGCATTACTGACTGTATCTCATTATAATTA
Source organism: Leucinodes orbonalis (assembly GCA_019425675.1). Classification (NCBI taxonomy): domain Eukaryota; kingdom Metazoa; phylum Arthropoda; class Insecta; order Lepidoptera; family Crambidae; genus Leucinodes; species Leucinodes orbonalis. The sequence goes on along the minus strand of PQWD01002090.1, from coordinate 22,063 downwards.
ACATGATTACCACGAGCGTTAGTCAACGGCTAATCTGACGTTCAATTTATATGAAACAATAGTTGGATGTGTGTCGGTCTGTCCGTGATGATTACTTGTGTATTAACGTAGTATGATTGGATAATAAGTGTAAATCTATACATATAAATAAAATTTGAGAGTTTGTCTGTAATATTGTATCTTACGGTAAATGAAAAAATCGTGAGGAAACCTGCGCCATGCCTGCGAAGAAATTAAATGGTTGTGCGTGAAGTCATCCAACCCGCACTGGGCCCGCGTGGTCGACTAAGGCCTAAACACCCTTTACGGGTAGGCTCGTGCTCCTCGATGGGGACTCTCAATGAGCTGATGATTTGACATATTTAAGTGTGTGTGTGTGTGTTGTAGGAGCGCCTGGGCGGCGGCGGGCTGGGGCTGGGCGGCGGCG
>PQWD01002090.1:0-14967 GCA_019425675.1 Leucinodes orbonalis | reverse complement strand
TTCAAATTAAAAAAATGATTGTCTTTCCCTGTTTTGATAAATAAAAAATCATGGCTCCAAGCTGATATATGGACAGTACTGTCCTTTAATGGCCTCTTACGATACCAATGGATATACAGGGTGATTGTATTCTTTTAACAAGCTCCACAATGCTTGAAGAGTAATTACATTTGATGAAAAAAATATATAATCGATTTGAAGCATGTAGACAATCGGACAATAAAATGAAACACGCATGTTCGAAATGACCTTATTAATTTATAAAAGGTCCAATTGTTCTAAGACTTAGAACTTAGATGACCCGATAGATAAAACTGTAATTACCAGACCTCATGCCGCATTTATCTCATGGGTATCAATTTTTCTAAGTAGATTGTAAAAAAAGACTCTCTCACTCATCGCCGAGTGAATCGATATCAAACATATAAAAGTATCGATCAATCAATTGATATTTGTAAAGTGTGTTCAAAATGAAACGTCACACCGCTTCCTTAAAAAGAAAGTGTGTAGTGCCAAAACAGTCTTCAAAATAATATTTAATTTTTCACTTCATTGTCTTATAATCTGTCCTAAACACATTAATAAATATTAAATTTCATTAATCTGACACTATATTTGAATAGCAAAATCGGAAATTTAGAGTTGCGCCACATTAAGTTGTAAAAATTTTGAAATCAACGGTGTGTTACTCACAAAAGAATTCCGTATTCCAATTTCAAATATTATCCCGGTGCGTGGTTTCATTTTTTTTTTTCAAATTAGCTTTTTCCTTTTTTTGTTAAAGATTGCAGGTGTTAATGTGCCAGTATGTGTGCAAGCTAATGATACACTAATGTTTATTGTATTAGGTTGCTATATAGAAATAATACGTGTTACAATAGTAATCACGCTGCGCTCATGTTTGGCGGGCGGTGATTGTTAAGGCGCTATTGTTTGTATTTCGAAGCAGGGAATTTGTAATCACCTTTTTCAATTGTACCGTATTCGTTGTCGTATCATGCTGGTTTTATTAGTAGTGCCGACTTTGATCGGAATATTAAATAAAAAATGAATATTACAGCTAGGGAAACTGTTTCCATGGCAGCCGGTTTTTAAAATCTGTGTATATTAAGAACTAAGAAAATTATGGTTAGCTCAGTTAAAGATGTCTATCTTAATACTCATATGTTTCCAGCAATGAAAGGCCGCGATGGCCTGGGCGGTTCTTGCGCGCCTAACGACGTGTTCTGCTCAGTGCCTGGCGTCTGTCGCTGCTCTCCTCCACCAGCAAGTACAAGGTCACCGTGGCGGAGGTCCAGAGACGTCTGTCACCGCCAGAGTGCCTGAACGCATCGCTGCTCGGCGGCGTGCTTAGGAGGTAAGAGTCGTTATAGAGGGTATTATTAAATACGAAGGAATGATAAATTAATGGTGTATGAAAAAGGAATGAAAGTAGTGAATGATTTTTTTCATGTTATGAAGTGATCAGGATGGTCAGGTCGCTCACCAGATGGTAAGTGATACGCCGGACCATGACAGAGCGCATTGAAGAAGACCAACAACTGATAAACAGATTTTATTCTCACTCAATACCTCACTGCGCCCGTCACCCGAGAAAAAAAATTGTTAGGCAGTGTTGTTGTGGAGATTTGTAATATATCAGTATTGTACTCTTAACATATTGTAATACTAGTATATAGTGTCTTTTGAAAATGTAAATCTTCCAAAGATAATTAAATATTTATATGTGATAATTCGGTGTATATACTATACCACGACGAACTTAGCGGAAGCTCCAATATCATTATACTAATACCAAAACCACCGGCTAACTCCAACCGGTAGCTCGGCGTAACGGAATAAATTAATAATGTCCAGTACCCAATAATTACGTCCGATATCGAGAGAGGCCTTCTATACCAACAGGCGAAGAAACTAACACATTCAAAAATAGTCTAAGTACTGACACTGAACTTCTCAACGGCATGACGCCATTGAATTGCGATTAAGGTTTGTTGTATATGAAATAATTTTGGGCCACTTATTTATATCTTATACGGCTATCCCCGGTTGCGCTAATCGGGGATATATTTTTATTCCAAACGATGGCGAACGTGAAACGAGTCACCTTATGTATGTTAAGTCAATTGTAACTCCGAAAGAGCATTGCCAACATTAACCTTACGGAAATACATGAAACACAATTAAAAAACTTCGTTGCACGCTGGTTTTATAATATAATTTTGGGGCAATAAATTTATTGAGTGACAGTTCTATATTTTTTTATAAAAATGTACATATATTATTATTTATAGCTGTTAACAACTATTCATATCATTGTTTATAAGTTTTCGTTACTGGGCTAATTGTGTCTTGTGTTTTGGAGTAGATGGGTTAAAGACCTCCACTACAACGCTGGTCCAGTATTATCGCAGTACAAAGTCGCATCTCTGTGGCGCCCAGAATCGACACCAACTTAAAAAGTCAAGCATATCTTAAGCGGTCACCGCAAACCACTACACAGTGTTGCCATCACAAAAAAGCAATAAACGCGCGGTGTACTTGTAAAATGGTAGTTAATTCGACTCGGACAGTAGGTGGTGAATAATTTGGACTAAAATGTATTATGCATGCAGTGTGTAATTATTTTTAAATTAGAATTTAATCGTGTTGCTAGAATTAAACTGTGAATGGGTAGATGGTTTGAATATGTTTAATATAATAAGAATACAATAAGAAATTCGAGTTTAGCTACCATCCATAGTTTACCTACAGATAAGTTGACCTATATAACAAAATAAATAAGATATAAAAAATATTCATCGTCATCATCAGCTCATTAAACGTCCCAGCCGAAGGGCACGAGTCTACCCGTATAGTGTGTTGGTGTGTAGGCCTTAGTCGTCCTCGCAAGCCCAGTGCGGCTTGGCCGACTTCACACACAACCTTTGAATTTCTAGTGGATGCGCGGGTTTACTCGTGATGTTTTTCTTCACCGCAAGAGCGTCGGATAATAATATTATTGGTAAAAATTGTATCGCTTTGTAAGATACAACTTATACTTATCAGAGCTCTAGATTATTGTGTTGAATCCAAAGACAGATTCCCCTATATGTTCTAGTGGCAATGGATGACTATTTAAAATTATGACTTTTATAACGATTAAGTTTGTAAAGCGTAGTTTTCTTATAACAAGCCTTAAACGTTTTATAAAGACTTGGCGAAATATAAATCGAATATTCATTTCTATTTATGTTAGTCATTACTATTAACTGTTAGTAACAAAAAAATACTCCAAATAAATAAAAATTGCCAACAGTCGACCGCTAAACTTGTAAGACGGTATAAAATGTTGCCATCACCTGCACAAAATTATTACCATGTAATTAAATGTTACTAAGCCGCCTGGTCGTTTAACAATGTCATGGCGCACAATGTAAATGATGGTCGATTGTACGGTAATTTCAATTCTTTGGAAGCAGTCAAATTATGCGAAGGGCTCACGCGCTAATTGAATTTAGGACCCGTTTAGTATCAGCCTAATGACCGTCATTACTGTACGCTAGTACTGCGCGAGTACAATTAGGTTAACGTGTGTATGCTCCCGCACTGCTCTTTAATACTGAAGGTAGGGTGGAAGGAAGGTAGGGTACAGTATACATTTTTTATTCTGAAACGGTAATATGTAGTTTGGTTTTCCTTTAAATTTCTTTTATTTGTTAATAGCTCTGATCATAGAAACAAGGTCGAAGATTGATCGATGTAACAACTGCCTATATCTCAGCATTTTTGATCTTAGATAAAATATTGTTTTAGATATATTATAATGGTTATGATCAGCCTATAACGTCTCAACACAGGGAATAGGCCATCCCATACAGCATAGAGTTAAGATTGATGATAATATCGGCTTCTATTGGTGGTTGTCGTTCACATGCGCTAAAAAATATAAGGCATAAACATGGCAACACTGTATCATCATTAAAAATGGCAAATCATGCATGCAATTCTGGGGCCTTTACGTGATAGTCATGTCTGCCGATCAATAAAAATTCACATAGGATATTATAAAAAGCATAACAAATAGCTTAGCAGTAAAACCAATCATGTAATTTATCCAGTTTGCAAATTATCTATTAAAGTATAAATGGGTGCAGTTAATGATGATATATATATATATATATATATATATATATATAACTGAAGTTTGTTATAGTTATCATATCTCATCGATTAAAAAAAATCCATTTCCTTTTCCATTCAATTATTTTAAGCCTATTTTATATTAGGCACGCAACCTTTAATTCAAATTCAATGTCACATTAATAGATAGGGTGGTACATATACAGGTTTCCCAGTAGGTATACATGTGACGCCCTGCAAGGGCATAGCAAATTGATGAGAGGTCTAACTAAATTTCTAATACTATAATAATAAATACTATAGTAAAGTAGGACACAATATTTTTGCTTTTAACAAAGAAACAACATTTACATAATATTATCTTAAACACTACACATTTATATAACACAATATAACATGAAGACAGGATTACATCCGCGTAACCTCTCCAAGAGTAAAAGGCTTAGGTTACTTTAGTCATAAGCTATTAAGATAAGGCACTTTAATGTAAGTCTAAGTTTATTCAAATAAATCACTTCTGTACTGAAAGCCAGAGCGAACGGTCGACCGTTCGCGAATTTCATTTGTTTTTAAAAACTCCTTTTCCCGGCCACGTAACCTATCTGGCGCAGTCGGTAGGATCGCGTTGTTAGAAACGGAAATTATTACCAACAATAGAATCTTGTTTGGTATCCGCGACGCGATCGTGAATAACTTAACGTTCCGGAAAACTGGTGTTCAAGAGCAAGAAAGCTGGTTGGTGCAGAAGTCGCCTTACGCCTATCATCGGCATGATCGTGGGGTAAGCATAAAACTCTGTTTGCTCTCGATTTCCTTATATTCCTGTATTGAATTCCTATTAACAGGTACTTTAATAAAACTTTCATTGATTCATTGACTAGGCAGTCAATAAATTATTATATATACATTTTTATTGTTTTAAGTGTTCTTAAAGACTAAAATGGTCAACGAAGACACAAAAAATACAAGCATGGAAAAGAATGTTCTATGTTATAAAGAACTGTCCCTTTTATTACCAACCTATGATGGTAATCAAAGGACATTAACTTTTTTTATTAGGAGTGTGGAAAGTGTCCTAGATCTCGTGGAAAATAGGGATCAACCTAGCATCGCATGTCTAATTAGGAACAAATTAAGAGGAAAGGCAGTAGAGGCTCTTTCCGATTGCACGGATTTTAATTCTTGGGAAAATATTAAAGCCTTATTAAAACGCCGTTTTGGTGAATTTAGGGATGAAGTTCATGTAGTTCAAGAATTAATGCAAACCAGGAAAGACAAATTAGACGTAGAAACCTTTGCTGATAAGATTAGGGAACTCACTTATACATTAATTAACTTAGATATAAATAAAAAAGATTACTATGAGAAAATGGCAATTAATGTCTTTCTAGACCAATTATCACCTATTTTGGCACTCAGTGTTAGAGTCCAGGGTGCAGATTCCTTAGAACAAACAATAGTTTTGGCCAAACAAGAAGACCTCAAATTAAAAAACAGGCGGTCTTCAGAAATGAAACTTCAGGGTAACGCATTTTCTCCTAGTAATTCATTTAGGCCTAGGTCATACAACCCGCAGCAGCAGCCAAGGCCTACTACCAGTTTCAACTCGCAGCAAAAACAGGTAACCTTTAGGCACAATAATAATCATGCAACTCCAGGTCCGTCCGCCAGGCCAACGGGCCCTACCTCGAATAAAATAAATCAGATGAGTTTCCAGTCGGAGCTGGAAAACGAGTCATTTAAAGAGGAAGATACGTTTGAGGAAATAGAAGAAGATGAAAATTTTTACGGTGTCACCGAGACAGATACAGAAACGTAGTATGTATTAATTCGATAGGAAAAGATCTCCCTTATGTTTTCATTAAAGAGTTAGGTGGTCGATTTTTAATAGACACGGGAGCTTCGCAGTCCCTTATCTCGCCGGACGCTGTAACATATACAAAGCCGTGTATTAAGCGTGAGACCCATTACATTAAAACAGCTCACGATATCACACAACATGACTGCGTAGCCTACATCAAATTACCGCCGTTATTCAAGTGTGACTACGTACATAAGTTCTTGGTATTCGACTTTGATAAGGATTTTGTAGGACTATTAGGTGTAGATTTATTAGCTCCTCTTGGTTGTAAGATAGATATTAAGAATATGCTTTTAAGAACTGACACAACAACATTACCATTAAAAGGTGACATGAAATCTTATACGATAATTCAACCACGGTGTGAACAAGTTGTAAACATGTTATCTAAATACTGCGAAGGCGATTACGAGTTAGCCGAGCAAGCGAATAACAACGGTTTAGTGTTTCCATCAGCATTCGTGAGAGTTAAGAACGGAACTTTCATTACTAGCGTTATCAACGCACGGATAATAAAGTAAAATTATTTAATAACTGTAACTTAAAGTTGTTACCATTAGAAAATTCGTCTCTAAAAAAAATAAATACTTTAACTTCACATCTCAATAAGAAAGAAGACAACATTTTGAAAAATAATCTTAACAGACTTAGGACTGACCATATGAATGACGAAGAACGACGGGAAATAAAAAAAATATGTTACAATTACCGACATATTTTACTCAGAGGAAATTCCTTTAACTTTTACCCATCAGGTAAAACACAAATTAAGACTTACAGATGACACACCTATATTCGTACGCAATTATAGGCAACCTCCAAAACAAAAACAAGAAATAGATAGACAAATAAATAACTTATTGATGCAAAACATTATCAGGGAAAGTAACTCACCTTGGTCGTGCCCAGTTCATATAGTCCCAAAGAAAATTGACGCTACAGGCGAGCAAAAATGGAGACTTGTGATTGATTATAGACGACTAAACGAAAAAACAATTGAGACAAATATCCTTTACCAAACATCAATGACATATTAGACAGACTAGGACGTGCTCAATACTTTACCACTTTAGATTTAGCTTCAGGTTATCATCAGGTTGAAATGAGTCCAGACGACATTGAGAAAACAGCATTCAGTACAGAGAGAGGACATTACGAATTTTTACGCATGCCTTTTGGTTTAAAGAATGCTCCAAGTACATTCCAACGGTTGATGGATTCAGTGCTTCGTGGACTAGATAACGTTCTTACCTATTTAGATGATGTGATTATATACTCTACATCATTACAGGAACACGTAGATAAATGTAGACAAGTTTTTGATAGATTTAGACAGCATAACCTTAAGATACAATTGAACAAGTCAGAATTCCTTCAAAAACAAGTTAAATTTTTAGGACACACATTGACAGACAAAGGTCTCAAACCTAACGCAGACAAAATTGAAGCAGTTAAAAGATTTCCTTTACCAAAAACACAAAAAGACATTAAGTCATTTTTAGGTCTTATCGGTTATTATAGGAAATTCATAAAAGATTTCGCAAAGTTAACTAAACCACTTACCTTATGCTTAAAGAAAAACGCGAAGGTTATTGCAACACCAGAATTTATTGAGGCATTCGAAAAATGTAAAGAAATTTTAACGAATTCACCCGTATTACAATATCCAGATTTTGAGAAACCTTTCATACTTACTACAGACGCTTCCGACGTTGCCTTAGGCGCGGTTTTATCACAAGGCAAAGTAGGAGAAGATAAGCCTATAGCTTATGCGTCTCGAACTTTGTCGGAAACCGAACAAAAATATTCAACAATAGAAAAAGAATTATTAGGAATAGTTTGGGCAATAAAATATTTCCGTCCATATTTATACGGCAAACAGTTCACAATATATACAGATCATCGTCCACTAACATGGATTATGTCTCTTAAAGATCCTAGTTCTAAATTAACAAGATGGCGATTAAAATTAGCTGAGTATGATTTTAATGTGCAGTACAAAAAAGGAAAAATAAATACCAATGCGGATGCGTTATCTCGTGTTAAAATAGTTTACAATAACGAAGTTGAAACAGTACCAATGACAGACGATCAATTAATAGACATGTTATTAGATCAGGAAACTCAAAGAATTGAACAGCAACCAGGTACATCACAGGATATATCTGATCTAGAAGGAATAGATTTAGAAACATTAATAGGTGCATCAACTATTTGTGTAGATAACCCAACAAATAATACAGATTCGACCCCATTAGATACAGATACCACATATAGAATACCCGAAATACCTGACGCAATAGATAGGCAATTAAAGCAGTTTCATATTAGAAGATCACCAGGTTCAGAGTATAGAGTAGACGATAGAACTAAAGGTAAAATTGTTATTAAAGATGTATTTATTCCAATTAATGACACCGAAGCCCAAATTATACAATTTCTGAAAGAACATACTATACCTGATCGCATTTTTCATTGTTATTTTTATCACGAAGAATTAGTACCTTTATTTTCAAAAGTTGTTAAGACCATATTTAATAATAGAGGACCTAAGTTAGTGCGTTGTTTATCAAGAGTTACATTAGTAGAGAATCCAAATGAACAAATTGAATTAATCAAGAAATACCACGAAGGAAAAACTATTCACCGCGGTATTCAGGAAACATACAAACGATTACATAAAAATTATCATTGGCCTAATATGCTGCTATCAGTCCAAAAATACATTAACCAATGCGATAAATGCTTAAAATCTAAATATGAGCGTAACCCGTTAAAATTACCTCTATCACTTACCGATACTCCATATAAACCAATGGAACACATGTTCATGGATTTATATAGTAGCGGAGGAGTAACATTTTTAACAGTAATTGATAACTTTTCCAAATATGCTCAAGCAATACCACTTACGGCAGCCACAAGCATACACATAGCCGAAGCACTATTAAACCTTTTCTCGGTTATTGGAATTCCAAATAAAATTACTACTGACTCAGACCCAAAGTTTGACAATGACGTAATAGCTGAAATATGTGCAATGCATAACATTCACATTCACTTCACTACTCCTTACAACCCTAACTCCAACTCACCTGTTGAGAGACTCCATTCAACACTAGCTGAAATGATTAGAATACAAAGGATAACAGACAAAGACGAACCGACAAAATTAATGAAATACGCAATAATAGCATACAATAATAGCATCCATTCAGCTACTGGTTTTACACCATTCGAATTGCTATTAGGTCACACAAGTAGCCGTAACCCATTAGAATTACATTACCCTCAAGAATTTATCAAGAATATGTTAACAAGCATAAGCAAATAATGGAAAACGTTCAAAAATTAGTTCACAGTAAACTATCTACTGACAAACAAGTTACCATAGATAGAAACAACCGCAATACGGAAACAGCAACTTTTAAAGTAGGGATAAAGTTTACAAACAAGTAGCTAAGAGTACCCGTAGTAATAAATTAGAACCCAAGTATATAGGACCCTATACCATAGTGCGAATACACCCCGAGCAGATTGCTGAAATAGTTGGAAAACATGTAAACTCCAAATCAATTAGAGTACATTTTAGAATGTTGAGACGCCCTCCTGGAACTGTTTCAGGAACGCCTTCACCCTCGGAGCAGTCCTCTGGTTCACCGGAGTCACCGCCGTGATTGAGCCAATAGACAACCATAATGGAGTGATGGTACTTAAGGAAGCTACCGCTCTTCATCAAGTGGATACATTTCACCTAGTTGTAGTTTATAATATAAGTCAGTTAAGAGATATATACGTAGACATTAGTCGTGATTATATAACGTTTAATTTAGCACAGAAAAATACGTCTTATTATAGGAATAGCTTAGTTATCAGGAAACAGATAGAGTATTTAGTAGATAAAGTAGAAAGTAAACTTGTTTATTTAGGATCTAAGATGATTAGCTTAGGAAGAACCTTTTTACCTAGGATTAAAAGAGGATTAGTAAACGGATTAGGATCAATTGTTAAAGCTATTACTGGAAACATGGATCAGGAAGATGCAGCAAGAATAGAAAACGAAATTCAGCACATTAAAAAGTTAACATTAAGTAAACAAAGCGAAACTATAGGTTTAATGGCAGATTTTATTAACGATTATAAACATAGTTTAGAAAGTATTAGCAATAATCAGCAAAAATTAAGTAAAGCTATGAAGGAACTAGTTAGTCAAAGCGGAACTTTAGAAAATCTTATATTTATTAACGGTATATATAGCCAAATAGAGATATCACTACAACAAGTATATGATAGATTACTTACTTTAGAAAACGCTATAACCTTTTCTCACTTAGGACGATTGCATCCGAGCGTGGTTGATTCTAGTTATCTTATCATGGAACTTTCTCGAATAGAAATGGTGATAAGTAAAAATAACTTACAATTACCATACGTACCGATTTTAAACAACATACATTTATTAGAAAAAGCAATAACAGTAAAAGCTTACAGTACAAATGAATCAATGAACTTTGTATTAGAGATCCCTCTGGTTACTAACCATCCCTATAGTTTACTACATTTATATTCCATTCCAAACCAAAACAATGCTGTCCTCATTCCCAAAAATCCATACCTTGTATTGGGAAGCAACGAGTTCGCGTACCCCCACGAGCCGTGCACAACTATCAGCGAAGATACCGTAATATGTCGACACATAGAATGGCACACCTGCAAGGTTCACAAGACTGCATCGCACAATTACTTCAACATGAAAAACCAAACAATTGCACCTATGCGACAGCTCATTATGACAATAACATCATCAACCAGATTAAGGAAAACAGCTGGATTGTCATCCTCATACAAGAAGAAGTAATCAAGACCACCTGCGGAAATGATGTACAATACCAACGTTGTCATGGCATAATATTGATCACTATCAATAACCAATGCACAGTAGAAATAACTGGCAGAAAACTACAAACACATTTGAAATTTATCAACATTGAAGAAAGCATCCCGTTGCCACAAATAGATGCAGCAATTACTCAGCGCGTAGCAGTGAATCTTCACATTGAGGATATCCCACTAGATAATCTCAACGAAATATTAAAGAAGACCCAAATAGCACAAGAAACTGATGATTATAACACCATCGCAGTAACTCCCAGTTGGATGACCATTTGCTTGTATATCCTGATAACCTCAGTTGCAATGGGGTTTGCCATACATCGGTACTTTCGTCGACGTCGTGGACATTCAGCAACGACAGAAGATCACCAGCTGCAGTTGCCAGAGACCCTGCTGCAGCAGCCTTCTTCATCGTGCTTCAAACTTAAGGGGGGAGGAGTTACATCCGCGTAACCTCTCCAAGAGTAAAAGGCTTAGGTTACTTTAGTCATAAGCTATTAAGATAAGGCACTTTAATGTAAGTCTAAGTTTATTCAAATAAATCACTTCTGTACTGAAAGCCAGAGCGAACGGTCGACCGTTCGCGAATTTCATTTGTTTTTAAAAACTCCTTTTCCCGGCACGTAACCTATCTCAGGTAACATAACAAATAAATTAAGACTTAGACTTACAGGTAGGAAGGACATTGATGTTTAATTATTTTACTATAATTTATTTTTTTTTTATCGTTATAAAATTCATGTAGGTCATAATAGCATTTATTTATAAGGAAAGTTTTTAATGTTTTGGTGAATAGTGTATGACTTTCCAGTTCTTTATGCGGTTCGGTATATTGATTATAAATTCTTATTAACAAAATGTGTGGGCTTGATGAAATTAATTTTAATTTAGTGAAAGGGACTTTAAGTTTATTTAAATATCTATTGTTACGTTTAATTGTTTTTATTGGGGAATATAAGTATGAGTGCTTTTAATAAATTTACAAGATTCTAGAATGTACAAGACTTAGGTTAATATTTTATTCTGAATAAAGTAGGGTCTGCATGATTCTCGCTGGTCAATGTTTGTAAGTATTCGGATGCACTTTTTTTGTAGGACAATACCTTCCGCACATCATTTGAATTTCCCCACAGAGTTATCCCGTAGGAGATTATGGAATGAGATATGCGTAATAAGCTGTAAGGGCGGTCTTAAAATCTGTTACTTTTTTGAGGTGTTGTAAAGCGAAAGTAAATGAGGACAATCTATTTATTAATTGTTGGATATGTGGTTTCCAATTTAGGTGGGTATCCAGACTATTCCAACAATGTGGCCGATTGTACAAAGTCAAGAGAGTATTTTTTATATTCATATGAAATTTGTAGAGCTGGTTTTGATAGTTTAAATTGTATTATTTTAGTTTTAATAAGGTTAAGTTCCAAATTATGTTTTTCAAGCCAGTTAACTATTTTATCTAAGGTTGTATTTAATTTAGTTTCTAATTCTTCGAGCATTGGAGCAAGGGATCATTATATAATACATATCACAGGCATCAGTCTCTCATAAACTACAATGAGTTGTAAACCTTGCGATAAACTTTTTGTTTTCCTTAGTTTTTTTGTGTTTATGATGAGAACAATAAACTTGATTTTATTTTTTATTTTAGAAATATTATCAGCAAAAAGATGCAGTGGTTATCTAATATATCAGGAAGATTATTTATATATAAATAAGGAAAAGGATGCATCCAAAACAGCTACCTTGCGGGATAGAGCCAGAGATTGGACTCTATCAGATCTAGTGTTTGAAATCATACCCGTTTCAAAATCAGTATTTTCTATTTCCACAATAAAAGCGATTTGAGATAAGATTCAAACCAATGATGGTTAACCTCTAATACCTGATTTATAATATTTCTAGATATATATCATGAGACTCTATCATAGCCTTACTATATCGAGCAGAAGCCTACCGCAATTTTTTACTGTTTATTTCGTTAATATATTTTTATGTATTATATATTGCCAACGTTGTGGAGTTTTTTCCTGAAGCCGTTTTGGTTTATTTGTAAGATTTTAAATTTTTTATAGAAGAGTACATGAACGATTAGTATTTACACCATAGTATACATTCATACCAGTTAATACGTAACCGCTAAACGCATAAAGCCTCTAATTATACCTCATTTAAACCAAGATGTGAAAAAAACTCAATTAATAATCTCTTAACTGGATAGCGACGCCATATTTTCACACGTTCGCTTAACAAGTACAAAAAATGCTAGCATCATGGCGCGCTAACGAGCCAAACAAAGGATTGGAATTTGGATCAATGGAAAACTAAATCGGATTTCGACACATCGATTATCTCATTGATATTTTTTAATCTAAATGGCGTATATCGAGTACGCACTTAGTACTAACTGCCAGTGCGATTAAAAAGATTATCAATCAACCTCCTTAATTCTCGTATGATAATTATAAGGTAAAAATTCCGCTTTTCAACTATCTTAAACGTGTTGACGTTTAAGTTGAAAATTGCTTGCCGAGTTGGCGTTGGCAATATTTGGCGGCTTTAGTGATGTGTAAATTGACATTTGATTTGTGGTATCGACAAAACAAATTTAGGGTTCAGTCCAATAGAACGTAACTTGCTCGGTCTTCTCAATTTTTAATCGCTTTGAAAATTTGTACGCCTTTTTCGGAGTACTTTCTATGCATCAGACATAATAATAACGGATGAAAAAAGTTTTGAATGTTTTTCAAAACTAAATTAGAAACTTGCTTTAATACGCGATGGTATAACGTGTTTGAAATGTGCCGATATTTGCAGACACCACTGGGCACAACTCGGGGGAATTTCAAATTTCTTCTTTTTAGTTAAGTAATGAGTATAAAATAATATGTAAATAAATTAAAAAAAAATACAATTAAACAGTTTAATTTTGAAAATATTTCTGCCACGTACGCAAAATTATAGAACCAGTTTCGTCTGAAAGGAACCCACATTATACTTACCTAATAAACTAAACGTAAATATCCATTCTAATATATATAAATGTCATAACTAAAAGACGAATAGACGTGATTATACATTGGAGATAGGAGATGGAAAGTTCCTACCTAAACCCATCTAGTGTAATGATTGTTACGCCAAGGGTTCTGGGTTCGATCCCGGTAATGATTATGCAGTACAAAGATTTTGAACATGTATGTTTCTATTGGTCTGAATGTTTTTATGTATTTATATGTATTTACAAAAAAGTATATAAGTTTATGTACCGTTGTGTGTGTAATGCTTAGTTTGGGCTAGGTGGCGATGTTGATTCAGTGTATATTTTTAATTTTTATTTATTTGGGGACCGCGCCGAATGACACAGTCGCGAGATAAACAAACGAATAGCACACGACGCCGAATGTCCATTAATAATCGCGATGATTCCATCGGAACGCCCGGCCTACTTGCGACACAATCACTTTTTGAATTCGAAATCTAAACGCGGAACGGGCTACCAACGAAAAAACTAAACTTTTTCTAAATCGGTTATCGGACTATCATTAGTTTTAAAGTTATATGCCACCATAATCATTTTCATGTAAATGTTGCCAGGCGACACTTACTTAAGTTTTGCACTGTAAAAGATCACATGTAGTGCAAGCTTCTGAATCTACTCCGACCTTTACTTCAAGAAATTCTACATATCACAAAATTAAATAATAATTTAATATGTACGGCTTCGCCGTTTCGCTAGTCGTGGAGGTGACGTAAATATTTATTTCATCTAAAGTAAGTAACAAAACAGTCAAGCCATACATACTAATTTTTAATTTGTGCTGATATGTAGAATTTTTGTATAAAGGTCGGTACAGTTGGCTCTGTGATTCGATGTTTGGCTTACATGGGATCTGATATCTTTTTTATAGTGCAAACCCTAATTATGTGGTCGTCTGGCAACATTTTACATGAAATGTTTTGATGGGATTTCATTTCCTTATTTAGTTTATAAGCATTCTTTTGGGTTAATTTTTCTTAAGTAATTATTAATAAATTTTTATAACCGTCTACAGTAATCTCATATCCCAATTCATAAACCCAACATACTTTCTTACTAA